>JAPZVO010000360.1:0-45506 GCA_029962745.1 Echinometra lucunter
ATAAACTGTAAAACAAATATAGCAAAGGTAAAACTTTTTTTAATGTCCACGTTAATATATCACAAATACAAATGCGTTGATAACCTGCAAGCTACAGAAAAAAAAAGCAAAAAATGGCTCTTTATAAAGGACGTGTAATTCTTACATTGTAATTCTATTTCCATTCAGTGTTACACTGAGCTAATTGCTCTTCGAATAGTGTACTTCTTTCTTTTCAGTATTTTCATAATATGCTTGTCTTCCAACCTTACATGTAAACGTATTTATACTTTGAAATATGCACGAAATGCATATCAAAATAGTTCGGAATGCATTCATTAGGATGTTAACCTGTTTGGAACATTTAGCGTGTGAAATGACGTCCTACCTATTTGCCTCACTTCTTGAAATCATTATCAGCACCTTGCATTCTCACTTAGGTATGTTGTTGTTTGTATCCCCCTCTCCATTCCTCTTGTTCCAAGTTGAATTCGTTGAACCATTTAATGTTGAAAATTGTCTATAATACGAATTTAAATTATGTGATAAAACTTTCGTTCGAGTCATTTTTTGCTGTGGAAATATCTATCGGGGGAAAAATAATTGTGTACATTTCATTTCATTGATGACGCACATTTTGTCCAAGAACATGGCTAAGAATATTCAAGATCAGGGATGTCTGCGTAGATATCTTCATCACTCATCCTGTTCAGTTAGAGGTAATCCCGGACATGATGGATACAACAACATGAAAGCAAAAGTTAAAAGCCATCACCAACAACAACAACCAGAGTAAAATGCAGTCATCGATTTATAAAGACGTTTTACGTTTTATGGAAATTGTTCTTTTCTTTTTTTTTTCAATGACATATTGATATCAAAAGTGATGAGCTGATTCTCGAAAATATTTTCGATTATGTCCAACCCAAAAATGAATCTTGAAAGTAAGGAATTATGTAGGGAAATCATGTCACATGTTTATGGAGACTATCAAAAAAGTCTCAGATCACAACTCCCTTATTAGGTCATAGTCATAGGGGCAATTCCATTATTAGTAACGTTACATTTAATCAAATATTCATATTTTTGATAGAGCAAAATAAAAATGCATTTCATTCCAGGTCTTAATCTTGAAATAACATATTCTCCCACCCAAGGTCTACAATACATATAAAAATAAAAAGCAACTAGACAATGCCGGAGCTGTAATGAGAACTTTTGACCATGGTTAGTGACGTTAACAAAAAAGGACATGAAAAATCGGCAATGTTTAAAAAAAAAAAAAAAAAAAAATCCTTCCTTAGTGTGTTGTACCTCAAACTTTAGAACCATATCAGCTTTACTTCTGATATGATGGCAAATGTTTATCCACAAAAAATAAAAAAGTTTTCCTTTTCGTGTTTTTTTTAAGTAGACCCCAAAATCTCGGTTAGTCACGTTACGGTTAGTCATGTTACAATTTATCCAGCACTACATATTTTAGATTTTTATACCTTTTCAACAACTTATTTTGGAATATTTTATTTTGATTTGGTGTGACATAATTCAGATTATCCAACTGAAAAATTTACGAAAGAACCGATAATTTTCTAAGTCTAAAAAAACTGTGTGTAGTCCCATATATCTAAGATTTTGTATTGTTTGAATTCTGCTATAAGGAGACATTTGGAGCATTTTTTTTCGGTGAGTATGAAACCCCTTTGCATTTACAATTTCTGTATGAATGTTAACCCCTGAAATTGACCTGAATTTGAGAAAGGGCAAAAATAAAGTTTAGGGCGATGTCCACTTAATCATGGAAATGCCCATAGGTTGTAAATTTATGCATTTTGATTCAGCCTGAAAGTACATTAATGAAAAATGTACAAAACCTTTTTCATTGGATATGATGAACAACTGTTTAATAACTTCTTGCCCATCTAATATTATCATGATTATGGAGATGTCGGAGTAACACCAAAATCAGTGACATTTACCACCGGCGCGGCGGATCCGGGATTTTGTTAAAGAGCGAGTCTTACCTAACCCCCCCCCCCCTGCCTTGCCAGTGACTGGAATCACTATTGCCAACCAGTTTTAAAATGGCATAACAAATTCCTTCCTTAATGATATCGTAGATGTTGCCAGAGGAACAGGTGTTGGAAAAAAAGACAAGTGGTCGCAGCTAGTGGAGGTCAGATACTTGTGACACATGCACGCGCGCTCGTTAATAGGTCGTGTTGACACTTCTCCTTCACATTGAGACTGTATGGGAGGGAAATATGTTACTGTCCATCGATTGACCTTTTATTCAGAGCTCACACGCGCGAGTATCAAGAATATAATTCCTTTATAAAATGGATAATGTGCACCAATCAGGGCCAATGTCATTTGACTTACATTTGAACTTTCAAGCATCCACCCAATTTTGTTTTGTATATCACGAAAGTTGTAGCGTTGGCAAATGTCTGTCCTCCGACAGTCTGTAATTATGTTGAACCTGAGAGAAGATTTTATAGAACGAGAGAAAGAGTCTGTTCAGCGGTATGGTTCAGGCATATTTATAAGTGTGTGATGGAGAAAAGCTTTCTCCTCTAAATTACTGTTGATAACGCACATATACGCATTCCACACAGCATTACCCCCCCCCCCAAAAAAAAGAACACACACAAAAACACACCAGCAGCAATGCCTGTGGATCGTATTTCCCTTTAAGACCCTAAGTTATATATGCATCACTTAATGATAAGTTTCGCTTCTGAAACATATTAATCTAAAACAAAATGAGTGGATGGATTTGATTACGGAGGCTTGAAACTCGATTTTAATGGCTTTACAAAGAACATGTTATTGGTTTATGTTATTTTATATAATAGAGAAAGTAATGTCTTCACATGTAAAACGAGGAAGAAGAAAAATTAGTGCATGTTAGCTAGAGGAAAATACACTGTAACATCAACCCACTATCAAGCATTCAGTAATAGTCATGTCAATATTACATTTTAAAAGATCTGTTCCCTGGCAATTACGAGATATAGATGATTTTGAATAATAAATTTTAAAGAGTTGCAAAACGATTTCAAAAAGATTTATACACGCCTGATATCCCGTTTGTCTTTTGTTTTGGTCGTTGCAGACTATTATGACGAAACAATGAATTCGTTTACATTTTCAGCAGGAATTTGGTGCCTCTAGAAAAGGCGCGCTTTTTGGTGGCGCGTTTCCGAATGCGCGCCACTTTTGCACACGGAGCGCAAACATACGCTTATGGACGCGCGTGGAGATCGAAATTGAGTCATTCTCTCGTGGCTTTTTGTCGGAGCAAGACGTGTGGATTGGGACAATCAAAAATCGACGTGGAATAAACGTTGAATATATAGAATACAACATGGATCTTCGTGTTTGATAATTAGATTGCTGACTTGAAGTTGTGATAATTTTGACATTCCCTTGGCTGGGTCCGTCTACCGACCGTACCGCATAGGTTAGCGAATGTCTGTAAACGTTACTAACGTTAAAGTCTAACTGTTAAAGATAAAGTTCGAGGCTTGTCATGAAAGAAAGATTTCACAAGGCTGTGAATTACGAGCGGTGCGATTTGTGCTAGTCAAGGAGCAGCTTCTGGCTTCAAAGTTCGGGGATTCTCCGCTCAAATTGTCGTACTACTACCGGTCTTCGTAACATAAATCGACCGGCAGGAGGAGGCTGAGCAATGGCCTGGCCTGGGACAACGCAGGGACGGCTGGAATTCCCGAGCAGTAGATCTAACTCAGATGAAGAGGCCGAGTACAACGACGTCGACCCTGCCTTCCAAATAAACATCATGGATAGCCTCGAGCTGGTCCTGGCGAGGAACGGCGCATTACCAGGTCATGAACGACTACGGTGAGTCGAACCCGAGGGTAGAGTTAGGTTTAGTGTTTAACCCATTCATGACAGGAATTATTCATCTAAAACCTAATTTGATGAGCTTTTATTCTTCAAATTGACTACACCAACATTTGTATTTTATTGCTACATTTTTCTTTAAAAAAAAAAATTCATGTAGATCTATCTGAAATGAATAGAAATTGACAGAAATTATGATGAGAAGTCAAAAAATTACCAATTTGCAGGGAAAAACTGTGATTTTAAACTTTACATCGCATTGCCAATGTAAGGATTTCAATGCTTATTTTCCTTTGAAAATTTTTCAGCATCAAACAACAAATACTGATGCAACCAAAATGGGCACAGTAGGGGGCCTGTAGACGTGTAGAGTTTTTTTTTTTTGCTCTTTCTGCTCAAGTATTTGGTAAGATTTGTAGAGCTCTACGTCAGAAGTTATTTTTAGACCAAACCACAAAATGTGGACCCTCTGTCACAAATGGGTTAACAGATTAGCGGACGTTTTATGTAGGGCCTACAGGTTGGGTAGGCTAGGCCCATCTGGACAAAATCGATGAAAATAGTGAGTCGAGTTTGATTTGTTACTAGCCTAAGTTCTAACGTTTGGCCTAATGACAATGTTAAGCCCTAGTCTGGAGTATTCACAAAGTATTTCAGAAATGTAATTGGCAATTGACATCATAAAATAAAAATATCGGTGGTGACCGTTGAAAGTCAACGAAAAGTTTGTGATCAGTTGAAGGACAAACCCTACCCTACCCTATATGGATTATGGGCTCGTATTTTAGTCTACTTGCGGCTATTGACATGGCATGATTAGTGTGTAACGGTACGGTTTGGACTTAACGTTAGGCCTAGGTTGGTTTGTTAAGCAGTTGCATGTACGCAGGGACGGCTCAGGTTAGGAGAGAACGTGAGTGGAAAAAAAAAAAAGTCCTAACGTTTATTAGTGCTCCATGGTAGTACGGAAGAATTGTTTTTTCTCGGTGCCAAGAGTAATAGTAGGAATAAGAAATGTTCAATCCTTCCATTTTGGATGGATGAACGAGTTCATTGCGCTGAATGGTCAGCCTTCGTTCGAGTTGTTTTTATCGGGATTGAAGTAACAGTTCATATGATGCATTGTTTCAAATTCAGTTTTGAAAATATGAGAAAATTGCATTATTTTGTGCCTCATCTATACAGTTTACACGTTTGAGTATGAAATAAATACCATGATTTATAGTATTATACGGGCCCCCTACGCGAAGGTACATACATGATGTAGGCCCTAGTTCATGCTAGTACGGTGTCTGAAAAACATTATTTTGCTTATTTCACAATAACATTAAATTTTCTTCCCGAATTTGGAAAATTATAACGGTTTGCAAGTCATCTTGTCCTTTTATTTCTAGTAAGCCTTAAAACTTGTTTTTAGGGTCAAAAAGTTGACCAGAATTTGTTCTTTCCATACATTCCAAATATGAGATGAAAATTAATTCAGATCACATTTTTAATTTCATGATGAATTTGCCTCCAAATTGTGTCAATCCCCCCCCCCCTTGAATCGCACGCTTTTTAGCTGACACTTTTTAGTGTGACTTCAGACGCACTAGGCCTACATATCGGCTGGATGCTGATGGGATATTAATTAAAAGTGGATTTTAATAATTGAATATCATTCTGTCACATGAAATTAGAAATGAATAGACTTATAATTGCCGGTGAAATTTTCTGGGTTCAGCCGGATGTTGTGGAGCCCTTCATTGAAACGTATGTTACAAGGGGAGTGGGGTGATAGTTGAAAATCGTCACAACGTTATGGGGGCATTTTGCTGAAAAGAAAGGAACCGTTCAGAACTTATGAAGGGGGTAATGTTAATTTTAACGAAGATCGGGTCGAACGCATTAAGGAAAAGGTGCTTGATATCCGAGAGAGGCAAAGCTGGGCTTGACAAGAGACATGATGTACAAATAATAGATAAGAGGAATAAGGGTGCGAAAGACCTAATTCTGGAAGAATGGTAAGGTTGGTTTTTCGTAGGCGAAACAAATGAATTTAGTTGGTAAGGGCTGGAGAGGAGGATGAATATTTGATAGTAAGCGTATGCGGTCACATGTTTTAGAATTTCAAACGCTGCCCAAGTCTTCTTTGCTTGTTTGATTTAACAGAACCAGCCGGTTAACCGCGTGGCGCGGTTCGGAGACTCAGTCAGGCGCTGGGGCCGAGGGCGGAGCCGAGCATGAAATTGGCCGAGGCTACCATCTACTTGTGTTCAACGTACACGGCATACAAATGGCTTAGAGGAACTTTCCCAGTAACCGGCGAACATCTGGTTGACGTGGTGGATGGTTTGGGAGACTTGCTTTTTATCATTCAATGGTTGGCCAGTATGAAAGCCAAAAGAAGTGGTAAGGCTACATATATACCAACGTCTCCATTGCATAGCTCTAGGTCTGCATTCGATAATTCGCAACTACGATAATAAAAGCTCTTTTTCTCAATATCTTGGAGGCTGGTGGGCTACAGTGGATTTCATCATGGAGTACATGAAAGGGAATAGACTCGTTCACTCAGGAGTTGAATATATGACAGTTGCCACCCGGAACTCCAACAAATTTGGCAGGCATCACTAGGGATGATGATTGGTGAGGCAAGGGCTGCCGTGAGGTGCAGAATGTACACATGCAGCATCGGTCATTTTAAAATAATGTACACGTATGCTTGTCGAATGCAAGAAAATCATAAGTTATATGGGTGAGCGTTGACAATATTTGTTAAGCCTTCAGAAGGTTTTTGATTTTTATCCGAAGCGTTTGCTCGAAATTGTGCACGAAATCAGTAATAAGGTCATATAGACCGTGTATATGCATATGTTGTCTCATTAACCCATTCGTGACAGGAATTATTTAAAGCCTGATTCGATCACATTTTATTCTTCAAATTTGCAACACCAACATTTTTATTTTATTGCTACACTATTCTTATAAAACGTCATGTATCTGAAATGAATATAAATTGACAGAAATTATAATGATAAGTAAAAAAAAAAAAAAAAAAAAAATTGCCGTTTTGCAGGGGAAAACGGTGATTTTAAATTTGCTATCACATTGCCAATTTAAGGTTTTTTAATGCTTATTTTCCTTTAAAAAAAAAGAAAAAAATTCAGCATCGAACGACGAATATTGATGCAACCAAAATGGGCACAGTTTGTGTAGAATTTTTTGCTCTTTCTGCTCATGTATTTGGTATAATTTTTAGGGCTTCGCATCAAAAGTTATTAGGTCAAACTGCAAAATGTGGACCTCGGTCACGGAAGGGTTAATCCATAGATATCTCAATATGGAGACAATTGCCGGGGAGTTGAGCTATAGAACAATCGATCCCAATTATCAATGGTGTTGGGGAGGTGCCTTGTGAGAAGTTTTTTCTTATATCCTTGAATTAACTGCCTTGGGGCTCATATATTCCCCACTAGATTTTCCCCACAATGCCGTGGCCTTCTCATTTTCTATCCTTGAGTGATTCTCTCTTTAAGTTCCTCGTCGCCTAACCCTGGATACGGTTGGGCACCTGGTTGAAAATTACGAAAGTGAAATAGATAGAGGGGATTAGGGAAAAAAGACCAAAAGGGGAGAGAGGGAGAGAGAGATAGATAGAGAGAGAGAGAGGAAGAGATATCGAATAGCTTCGAAGTGATTAAAGGGGTATATTCCAGTACATTAGCTGTTTATTCCGATATGATTGATACGGTAAGTTTCATGATTTCTCTAAAAAGAATCATTGTAAAAGGAAATTTCTTTAAAAGATATTATTGCTATTTTTTAACAAAACCCGACCAACACAAATTTCTAAGACTCAAACATGCTTTGTCAGCTAACAAATTTTCCGAACCCTAAACCTAACAATTATGGCCCTAACGCTTAGTGTAATCCCGGCCCTTCACCAGAAATTTATATCCACTTGCCCGTCGGAAAAAGGGGTGTGAAATTTAGTTCTAATAACTTTTAATCGAGAAGAAACATTAATGTTTTACGTACGTGTATTAATAATTGAGCTATAAACCACAGCTACGAATTAAAAGTTGTACACGGGATGTTGTGGTTATGATTAATTTCTTAGCGAGAAAGATCTGACCATAATTAGAGTTAAGGGGTGAAGAGTGAAGGATGAGTAAGAAAAGAATGAGAAAGGAGTAGAGGACTAAGAGAGGATGAAGAAAGAGGAGGGTTGATGGAGGGCAGGAGGAAGCGCAGCATCAGCAGCAGCATGAGCAGCAGCATCATTAACAGGACGGGGGATGTGACTACAGGACTGGAATTCTTACCAAGGGTAACAAGCTCCCAAAGTAGGACACCGTAAGACCAGACATCACTTTCAGTTGAGCGTGTTCCAGTCAACATGAATTCAGGGGAGTACCTGAGATGTAGTACCTGAGAAAAATAAGACAAATAGACAATTCATTTATCGTACTGAATGAAAGGGAATATTCATACGCCTGGGTCAGGAACGACGGAAGTTGATAAAATGCTTTGTCGAAAAAGCACAGGGTGGGATCGATGAAAGTCAAAAGCCTTAACATCCTTCTTTACCACTAGGCATCTATAACAACGAGGCCAGCTTTAATAGTATAATAACTTAGGCATAAGGCATGCTGACAACTGACAAATACCAACCACAACGAAGGCCAGTTAGCAGTAACAATATGCGACAACATAGAACACCAGTATACTATCTAAACATAATATATCAGCATTTTCAGATAAAATGGCGACACCTTTGATAAATTACAAATTAAAATGTCTTTTTTTTTTTAAGTTGTACCATTGTACACTAATTGCAAACAATTTGCTGTTTCATAATTAAAATGTATATGCTTGACAGCTCAGCATTAGGAAATATCAGCCTGTGCTTTTCAGGTTTATCTCAAAGCGCCACCTTGCGATGGGAAACTAGAATAAGGGCGTCCGATCATGTCGACCAAAAGGATAAAGTGGAGAAAGAGAGGGGGAAAGAGGTGGGGAGTCGGGGACAGCGATAAATTGTCTTTTCAAATGATAGAATGAAATATATTTTTAGTAGTAAATTCAAATAATTCAATGGATGTCAAGGAATTCTAATGAAATTATTCTTCTAAATTCAGTTCAATCTTCCCTCACCACTATACTCTCACAAATACGAGATCAGCTCAACGAGGCAACCTTTAGTTTTGCATTTAGTATAATGAATTAGGCATAATGCATGTTCAAACAAAACAACAAACCTAAAAACAGCAACAAAAGACAACGAAGGCTAATCAACATTAACATCATGCAACAAACACCAGTGCCATACTCCCTTAACATAATATCTTAAAAGGAAATAACCCTTTTTTCGGATAAGATCATAACATCTTTGATAAATTACATTTATTTTTTTTTTAAATGAACAATTGTACAAAAATTGCAAACACTTTGCAGCTTACATAATAATTTGTATATATGTTTCGCAGCTCAGCATTAGGAAATATCCTAAATACTGTATCAACCTGTACTTTTCAGCTTTATTTCGAAGCGCCACCTTGCGATTAGAAACAAGGGCGTACTACTATGTCGATGAAAAGGATAAAGTGGAGAAAGAGAGGGACAGAGGGAAGGGGACTACGACAAATTGTCTCTTCAAAGTATTGGATGACAGATATGTTTACCAAGGTAGAAAGTTTTCAACAAATCGAAATTATTTAATGAGTGTCAAGAAATGAAATCATTGTTGTAAATTTATTCTAATCTCTTTAACATTATACTCCTACAAATACGAGTTCAACGCAATCAGGCAACCTTTAGTTTTGCATTTTGGCATAATAACTTAGGCATAAAGAAAGTTTAAATACCGCATGCGATATAGAGAACACAAGTGTAGTACTCTCTGAACATCATTTTGAAAGAAATATCCCTTTCAGGTAGAAAAATGTTGCATTTGGGATATTACACACCACTAGTTAAGAAACTTGTTTACTTGTAAACACGGTGAATTTGCTTTCAATATACTTTTTAAAAAGCTTTTAATTTTTTTTTTAAGTTGTTTACTTGCAAAACACGGTGAATTTGCTTTCATATTATGCTTGACAGCTAATTGTTAGAGTATATTTTCTTTCAGTCAAACAGTGTTTTCACCATTATCTCACAGCGCCACCTTGCGATAGGAAATTAAATCAGAGTGCACGGTAAGGATGAGGAGGCAAAAGTGAGGGAGTGAGGGGAGGGGATGACGATAAATTTTCTTCTTGAATTCAAACTAGGTTATCAGATAAAACAACTTGTCCCATTGTCCCAATAGTTCAAAAAACAAAAAACAAAACAAAACAAAAAAAGCCCTTACATTAAGCGGAGGATTGTCCATTAAAACAAAATCATATTTTCAGACGTTGTACCTAATAATCCTAATTGGATTCCATTTGGTCCGCGAAAGCGGCGGATGCCCTTGCGGACATTCAAATGCATGTACCTTCATCCTTAATTAGCTTCATGAAAAGCGCCGCTGTTTTTCCGGTCACCCCAGTATATTCATCCGTTATATGGCATTCTACCTATTACCACCACAGCTTTTTCTTGACTTTGATAAAAGGAAAAGTGCGACGTTTCTATTCTTATGAAGGATATTACAATTTTACAATAGAACAGCCAACGATTCGTATCAGAATAACTATTCAATGAAAAAGTATTGTCGGATTCAGTTTTGTTCTGTGATACAGTATTCAATCAATGATGGCCATGAATACGATAAAAATTATTTATTTAAATTTGGTCTGTATTCGGGATTTCAACTTAATTTTAGTAAAACCGAAGCTATTTGGATTGGCTCTAAAAAAGGATGTCAGAATTTTCCCTATACTAGCCATGGTATTCCATGGAATAAATCTCATTTTAAATGTTTAGGAATAATTTTTTCCTTAAATACAGATCAAATATTTCATTTAAATCATAAAGAAAAACTGAAAAGAATTGAGCAGACCATAAATTGCTGGCGTATGAGAAATCTTTCTTTGATTGGTAAAGTGTGTGTTATAAAAACAATTATATTGCCACAACTTATCTTTTCTCGGTTCTTTGTATTAGAATACCCCTTTCTTTTTTTAAAGAGTTGAATAAAATTTGTTTTAAATTTATTTGGAATGGGGGCAAAGACAGAGTCAAGAGAAAGATTATGTGTAATGATTATATCCAAGCTGGTTTAAAAATGATTGACCCCTTAACTTTTGCAAATTCTCAAAAATGTTATGGGTGAAAAATCTTCTTGATGTAAATTTTACTGCTCCTTGGAAATGTATTGAATTATCTTTTTTGGAAAAATTTAATGCAGATGTTTCTCTTTTGTGGAAGTCATTTGCTCCAGAGAGTATCCTGAAATCACTGGGCAATATGCAACTAGCTGAATCATTGCGCGTTTGGTATTTATATAGAGAAGAAGCTACTAAAAAATTTTATGGCTACAAATTTTCAGAACTAAGCGCTTGTCAATCTCTTTGGTTCAACAGGTCAATTCGCTCAAAATCTAAATCATATTTTTTTTACGCTTCTTGGTTTGATAAAAATGTATGTACTATCTCTGACCTATTTAACCCTCCATTTCCTGGTCATAAGCTTTTTGAAGAATTAGTATTAGATTTTGATATTCCCTCAGGAGATAGAAGGAAATTTAATTTTTTAATTAAAAGTATTCCAGAAGATTGGATGAAAAATTTTGACGTTGATATTGTTGGAGTTCACGAAACCATAGTCCAAAAGCTGCTAAGTACAAAAAAAGTCCCCACGAATGCATATACTGTTCTATTTGGTTCCCACGTTCCTGAAAAGAGATATGCTTACTGGAGTGACAACTTACCTGTACCTGTAAACTTAAACTGGGATAAAGTACACTATACCAATTTTTTGTGTACTATTGATACAAAAATGAGATCTTTTTATTTCAAGATTTTCCATAAGGCCATTGCTCTGAATGATTTTCTGTACAAAATTAAAAGAAGAGATTCTCCTAACTGCTCCCTGTGTAATGAAAAAGTGGAAACTATGGTTCATTTATTCTGTGATTGTGAGAAGGTCACTCCAACACTGAAAACTTTTATTAGTCAGATTGGAACTGGACTAACAAAAATCTTAGTTAAGACGTTAGTCCAGCAGTAATGACTAACATTTTCTTTGCCACTGTATATGTTTAACTAGAGCTAACAGAAGATAGTGAATGAATAACTTTCCCCATCCTGACAGTCCTGACTAACACCACTTCGTGAGCATAACTAACCTCCTATACGACCTGATATTTTTGACTAACTGTTCACTAACACCAGTTTGGGAGTGAATAACTTTGAATGACTAACTTTTATTTGTAATAACTTACAGGCAGATTATAAACGGTCTTATCTCGCGAAAGCCAACTTAATGTTCGCATCATAGGCTTACGAGGGTGGGGGGGGGGGGGTAACTTGTTGTTGTTTTTTTTTTTCTCAGTGTCAGCACTTATATGAGTATAACGTTTTTCATCTATGATGACATACCTACTAGTATAATGGGAGGCTCAAGCGGCTCAAGATACAATGCCCTCCCCCTTTTATTATCAATATTATTATTTTGGCCCTGGCAGCAGAAGCTCGAGCAATTAAGAAGCCATCTGCATGCAGCCGGTGTAACTGCGGATCACTATATGAATTAGCTGTATGATTGAGGGACCCCCACATCGGCACCCTAAGATATTTCTGACAGTGCTGGACTTAAAAATAAAACATATTTCTTGAAACTATAGTTGCATGCATGTATGAAGACTTTCCTTATATGCGTTTCACTGTAAGTGCATGTGTGTGCATGCTTGGACTTTTTAAATAATAGCTTACTGCATGCAGCGCAGCATTCATTTCGCGCACTTTTCGCAAGTTAAGTTTGTGCTTTCGGGCGCATGCGCATGAGGGTAAAAAAAAAACAGCGTAAAATATTTTGCATTTATTGCGGATGAAAAAAGTGCTTGATCGATAATATCGAGTGCGCCTATAGCTGCGCGGCGCGCCGAGCCTGGTTACTAGTATATTACTACATCAGTTGCACGTGCACGTCGCACACACGTACGTGTACGCAGTATAGCCGATACATACGACGTACACATGCACGATGCATCTATATCTATATCTCTATGGAACGAACATGACGTGCGTGCGCATTACTGTAATTCGCTGTAATTGCAGCGCAAAATTAACGTGCACGCAACGTACGTGCAGCGCGCGCAGACCTGGCGATCGATCGATGGAATACCGATAGTTCGCGCGCGCAGCTAGCTAACTAGCTAGCTAGCTAGCTAGCTGCGCACTCTGATAATAAAGATTATCATGAACTGGATCGAGCTAACTGAAGTTGGGCTGATATAAAGATCAGAAAGTTGAATTGTTTACAGTTTTGTAGGACACAACTGTGATGCCAGAATGGAGAAAGGAGAAAGGTAATCCACTATATCCAGCTTGTTTCCAAATAAATGCAGTTCTGTTTTGAGAGTACTCAGTAATCAGTAGACGGTTAGACCTAAGCTAAGGCTAAGCCTAACGTTAAAGGCATAACAATAGAGTCTAGGTTAGGACGTACTGCACTAGAGCACTGCACTGTAGAGTAGTATCCGATGGCGGCCCCGCGCACATTTACAAAAACCATTGGCTGGCGAAGTCAGTGGGCTCTGTCTGTGACTAGTGAGCTAGCTCGACAAAACAGGTCTAAAAGTAAAATGCATTCATTTCCTTTGAATACCACCTCGTTATTAAGTACTGAAAATACAGTCAGATTGTATTTGATATTTCTGTGTAGATCTAGATCTATATGTAATGATTATTTTTTGTGTAAAGTCACTGTTTAACCCATAGAGGTACAGTGTCACCTTTAGGAGACGTTTTTGCAGTATCTGTTGGTCCAGAATGTTGGGCAGTACATATCATACATGAGCAGAGAGAGAAAAATGCGCTGACAAATTTGAGCCCATTCCCATCGCTGTATGGTGTGGCGTTCTCGAATAAGAGCAGTTTATGTAAGTGTAACAATCATTAAACTCTTTATATTGGCAACGCTGTGAATAATATATAATCACTATTTCTGTGTTCAAATTGGCAATTTCTGATTCAATTTTACAGCTATATTTCATTTTGGTTTATGTTATATCAATATTTATTTTTTTCAAGCTATGTAAACGTGGAAAAAAAAGAATTTGTATTGCCAATTTGACGATTGAAGATGATTAATTTAGACATCAAGAAAGCTCTGTACTGCTGTGGGTTAATGTGCTTCTTCTAAACGCATGATTGGGTGCCAAAACTCTTGAGCAAAAGAGGCACAACCCTTCAAGATACAGTGCCTGCCCCATTTATAGAGAATAAATTATTCTTGACAAAAATAATATAAATGACTAGATCTAGACCTTAATTATTATTTCAATTGTGTTTTTTTTTTGTTTAAAAATGATGTCTATTTTTCTTTTGTTCCAACTTTGACACCAATGAAGATCATGTTCAATGGATGTGTGCTGAACATCGCAAAAGGCAACCAAACTACCAAAGAGTACGGCTTGCAATGGACAAGACCCTGGCTGATCGCCGTGCCTGGATTGTAAACTCTGTTCCGAAGCCCAGGATTTCAGATGTGCGGCCAAAATACTCATGGCTCTTCGATGAAGACCAGGTAGCTTTTTAATGGTCTTTAATTTTGATACGTTCAGGGCAAGATAAACATTAAATCCTGATTTTTTTTTTTTTTTTTATAACACAACTTCTTGAATAATCTGAAAAAATAATCATTTAAAATGAAATCGTATGATTTTTTCCTACATTTAGTGAATATGTATAAACAAAAAATTGGTGATTATTTCACGCATATCCAGTTGAGTTTCTACGTTCAGAAAAAAAAATCAAGAGAGTTATGAAGAAATAAACATGGACGAAAGTATTCATTAATTTCTGTAACATCGTAAATGCATTTATCTTTGTAACTATCGAATCAAATAAAGTTTGGTAATGTATCTAATTAAGTTGTAACGAAGCTAAAAAAATAGTGTTACCCAAAGTCAAGTTCACTTGGTATTGGACTGGTATGGGTGGAATTAAAACCCATGCAGACAGTAGAATGGTTATAATGCAGTGATAACTTTGAAAAATGTCAGTGCTTCTTTTATCTTGTATAGGGTACATGAACACAAAACTACATGTACACAATATTTCTTGATGTTTCTGAACCATTGAAGTACAGGAAGACATTATGTTTACAGGTTGTTCGTTCATCTGTCCATGTTCTGTAAACTTTTGTCAATGGTCATTCCTTAGCAAGTTATGTCCGGTCTGAAGTCTTTTTATTAGACATAACTTGGCAAGAAATGACCAGCATTGCTCGTAAGGAGGAGGGCATACCCATCGACTGCTCATACCCAGTTAAAATAGTTACAGCTAAAATTTAGTTTGCTCATTTGGTAGTAAACTAAAACATAAATGCTTTTCTCTTTTCCTCCCATTAACAGTTGGCAGCAGAAGTTGGGAGGCTGCAGTGCAGCAATAACCTCTTGGAGGACCAACTACGAGCAGGAATTAAAAAGTACGAAAGAGCCTTGCTGCTAAAGGGAAAAGCACGCAAGAGAGCGCACGGATTCTTCACAGAGGCACTGCAGGACATAGTAGAACAGGCGGGACAGCAAAGAAAAGAAGGTACAATTGTGATGATATAAGACATGGGCTGCTGGCTTTCTGTATGCCATCAACCAGGCCAATTTTCTTTATGAAGCTTTTTACCCCTTCAACACCGGCAACCCTTAAGGGTGCCGGAGGCATATATTTTCAGGTTGTCCATATGTACGGGAATCTCATTACTGCAATACCTGAAGAACGAAGTGGCCAGAGGCATTACGTTTTCGGGTTGTTCGTCTGTCTTTCCGTCCATCCCGTTCTCGTTCTCGCATTAACTGTAATAACTCCTTATTTAGAAAAATGGGTATTGTGTCATTCATACACCATTAATTACATAAAATTTTATGTAAAAATTAAACAAGATACTCTACATTTTTTCTTTAGCAATCATTGATCATCTATTCATTGCCTCAAAAGCACATTATTTTATGGCGGAGGCATATTGTTTGACTGCACGCAGTCGAGAACCTGTCTAGTTTTTACCTATAAGTTCATCTAGAAATGTCCAGTGGTGTTGAACTTTTGTAGGACAGTAAAGAGAGAATATTTCTGTCCAGGCAGAGGGGTCAACAGTCATGACCTTGACCTTGAATTGCTAATTATTACCCATAGCATATTTAGGAATATCTAGAGGTTATGTAATTTGGTAGGATGGTCATAAATAAATAAAGGAATATTTATGCTGAGTGAGAGGAGGGAATAGTCAAAGGGCAATGACTTTGATCTAATAATGCTCTGTTTTACTTACAACTTCATCTAAAACGTCCAATTATGTAGTAATTTAGTAGGAACATCACAAGCAAGTTATACAAAAATATTTTCTTATATACCTTACAGATGCGACATTGAAAGCTGCCTCTTTGACGATTCCGGGGTACTCCAGGAGAATGTTGCCGATATTTTTGTGCTTCCTGAGGCTGAGGTTTGTAGTCATTTATTGTACTTTTAGCTTTGACATACATCGTCCACTGTGCATGCATGGGCCATAATTTTTTTACATTTTAATTTTGTTGAAAATGAATGGTCGGATTTTAACAAAACGTGGCAGGAATTATCTTTAACGGTAGGGGATTCAAAAATGTTCTAATGGTACACATGGCTCCCTTGGGGTGCCAGGGAGAGGGCCCCCAAGGGCCAAAACCATGCAAATTGTAAACATCTTCTCCATATCCGGAAGTTAAACATTCAAGTTATGTAGTGTGTAAATAGCCATCTTAGGTGAAGAATTAAAGTTGCTCATGACAGTTCCCAGGGTTTAAAACGGTGTTCAGAATACCACCCCTGGTCTATAATGTAGGTGGTCGCAATGACAGGTCTGACTATATATTATTTTGCATAAATTTGCATAATTAGCAAGAATTTAACTCTACCACTTATAAGATTTTAGATTTAAATGACGGCAAAATGGGAAAGGTTCAAACTTTCAAATTTGTTTTTCTACGTACTTGCTTTTTCGACTTAGGTTGTTTTGTCTTACTGCGGCCGTACTACCTTTAATGCAAATACTTTAGTGTACCTCCAATGTCCTCCAAAGTTTTTGTGTGAATCATGCAATCAGTCTCCGAGATCTTGGAGGCGGGGGGTCAAACTGACAACCCAGTAAACTTCTGGTCTGAAACAGGCCAGTTAAAATAAGGTTAAAGCTGCTCGTGGGGAGCAGGCAAGAGTAATTTACTTAGGGATTATAATTTTCTTTGCAGACAACCACTTCTGTGCATGTAAAGTGTGACAAAGAAACCATTGGGAAGACCACCGAGTTTGTGCTGTCTGCTGAGGGAGAAGACGTCGCTCGAAGCAGCTCCTTTTTGGGGCTGTTGCCATGTACTTCTCATCGTTCTACGTTTTTAACCTGGCGTATCCAGGATCGTTGCACCACTCACTCACGTTCGTGCAGAAAGTCATTCTGAATATTCAGGATGAACTCCAGCCGACCAAGCCCGTAATTACAATGACAAATAAGCTGAACATCATTAATGATGAATAATAATCTGCTCCTCCAAAGCTATCTTATGTCACAGCATGCCATTGCCAAGTCATTGCCATTTCAACCACATTTTTTGCCAGAGCTTCACTGGGCAAGTAAAAGGACAAAATGGCCGATATTATTTTTAAATATAAATTTCAGTTTGTTATTTCCGCATAGAGTACTTAAAAACCTATCCATTGATATCTTTAAAATCTCCATACCTACCTTACCTTTTGAGAAAATAAAACAATTAAAAGGACAAAATCGTGTGTGTAATATGGCAGCAATAAACATATTTTGTTAGCTCATCCGACCCGAAGTGCCCGTTGAGCTTATGCCATGATGTAGCATCCATTGTCCATCCGTCCGTCCAAAGTATTCAAAATGCTTCTTCTTCGTCATTGCCCAACCGATTTTGATTTTGATTGTCTCATGAGATAGGGCTAGTAGGAGGGGGATTTAAAACTTCTACACAGAATTGTGAAATTCATTATCTGTGGTAATTTATGCAAATTTATTTAAAATCACAAAAAATGCTTCATTTTCTCGACAGATTTTGATTTTAATTGCTTTATTTGGTAGAGCTGAGTTAAGGCGCCGTCACACCGAATCCGACACACGACGCAACAAAAATTACGTCAAAATCAACACAATAAATTTGAGCGTTTTCTTATTGGACAGTGTCAAGCGCATTTGCGCAAAAACCAGTATGACGTGTTGAGGAGAAAGGCGTTTCCTGTCGTTTTGTAGTGTCATATGTCGTGTCGGATTCGGTGTGACGGCGCCTTTACACACATTAAACTTCTACACAGAATTTTGAAATTTTGTTGTGATCATTAATTATGACAATTTATGCAAATTTAGTCACAAAAACAAAGAAAAACCATCCATAGTTTTGAAGATGCTTCTTCTCCTTCATTTTGTACATTTATTGTTAAATCAGAAGTAATGCTTCTTCTCCATCATTTTTTGACATTTTCATTGATTGCTTTATGTGATAGAAATTTGCGATATTTGATGTTGCGAGATGCTAGATGAGCTCTACGTCATTGACGTTCTGGTCCTTATTGCTGCCATAAATGATTACTGCCACAGAGCGCGTATTGGCGGTGTATTATCAATGCTATCAATATCGTCATTTTGTCCTTGTACTTGCCCAGCGATGAAAGGGTCTTTCCAAAAATAGTGGGACCAATTTGTGACATGTGCAAATTAGACACAAGATCCAAAACTTGTTACATCAGTGTTCATTTGGACCTTTATTGGATTTTCCAAGGATCGTTAGCTCTGACATGTCTGAGAGACTTTTTCATATGACCATTTATCTATATCTATCTTATTCTATTATTACCATCTGTAATGCGTAATGTGTAATCTGTAATGTGTAACATGGAAACCTGAAGCTTTAAGGCTTTTACTGTTTTCAGGTTTTGGTCAATTTTGGATAAATTGGTTATAGCTTATATAGGCCTCCCTGGTAGTAAGCGTGTACCCAGCGGCTGCCAAGCAAAATTGCCGACAGTTTTTTTCTTTTGTTTTCTATTGTTATGTTTCTTATTGGAGGGGGGGGGGGGGGGGACCCGGGCCCCCCAACCCTCTATATAATTGGAGGGTTGGGGGCATGTGTCCTCCCAAAAAATTTTGAAAAAGCAAAACAATAGAAAACAAAAGAAAACACTTGTTGGCAATTTTGCTGGGCAGCCGCTGGGCACACACTACCAGGGTAAATCAAGTTTCATACAAACATGAAGATAACTCCAACAAGGATTTTACAGCTGAATAAGATTTGTTCGTGTAAACAACCGTCAAAGTTAATAACTCATTAAAGCTTGAAAAGAAGCAAAATTCAAGTTTGATTTTTTAAAACCGTGACAGATTGATTTTCTGTTACACTAATCACTGAGTTAAATTCAAGTGATATGTAAAATAAATCTGCAAAGCATCTGCACGTGTAACATTGTTCAGAGAAACCAAACTGATTCCGCAACCTCTGAATTCACTGTAGTTTCTCTTGATTCATTAAAATTTAATTCCCATCCCTATTCAATCTTCTCATATGATACAGCTCTCAAAATAAGCTCAAACTGATAGATATTGACATTTATTTTGGATGCTAAAGAAAAATTCAATATTGAACATGTAACATTTTGTTTTTTTGAGAACAAAATGTTACATGTTCATGTATTCATGTGGTGATTAGTTCATAAAGTCTATTGTATAAATATAAATGACAGATCATGAAATCATCACTTTCAGTTGAAAACTATCCACACTTACCTTGTCAAGGATGAAACCATGCATTTTGTGATATATATATAAAAGGTCACTTTTTCCCCCCAAAAGTTGTAAATTTAGCATATTTTAAAGAAAATAACAGTGTGAGCCCAGCGGCTGCCCAGCAAAATTGCCGACAATTGTTTTGTTTTTTTCTATTTTGTTTCGTTTTTTTTTTCAAAATTATTGGGAGGGGGGGGGGGTATATGTGCCCCCAACTCTCCAGATATATAGAGGGTTGGGGGGCATGTGTCCCCCCTAATAATAAAAAAGAAAGAAAACAAAAGAAAACAATGTCTGCAATTTGCTGGGCAGCTGCTGGGCACATGCTACCAGGGTGTAAAGTCAAGATTTAAGTGTACTTGATTTGTGATAGTGCATTTGAGCATGGTTGATAAAATGAAGTGTAGATATACAAGATTTGGTTTTTAGTTTGACCAAACATTTTATAGCAAAATACAACTTCCGCAGTTTTGTAAAATATGATGACCCTGAAGTGTGAATTTTCAAGTTTGTCGGGCAATGCGTTGCCATAGCAGCAAAATTTTCGCCAAAACCTTGTGGATGAAACTACTTCCACATTTTTCATGTGATAATTCAAATTAAACCTGGTGGACAAGAATGCTGGGTAGATTTATGCGCAAGACATGTTGTTCGAGTTTATATTGCAAAATCCTTGTGGGTGGAACTACTTCCACAGTTCTGATGCAAATCAAAAGAAAACTGTAAGATGTGATGATCCTAAAGTTTAAATATAATGTAATGTAAATATTCAAGACCTGTTTTTTTCTAGTTTGTAGTACAAACTGTTGCCATGGCAACCACATTTTCCCCAGAACCTTGTGTATCTATTTCCAGTTTTATGTGATTCAAATGAAACCTGGTAGACAAGGTTACCATTGCAAAACATGTAGATGTAGCCTACATGTCCAAGACATGATTGTTTAGTTTGTCAGAAAAATTGTTGCCATGGTAGTGTTTTATTGGAAAATGCTTCCACAGTTCTGATGCAGTTCAAATGAAAGTTGAATATGCTGAAGTGTAGATGTACAAGATGTGGTTTTTAGTCAGACAACGCATTTTCATGGCAATCGCATCTTATTGCAAAGTCCTTGTGGACTTTTCTATTGATGTTAATGAAACAAATTATGACCTTGTCCTTGAGATGTACATCTAGATGTAAATGTTATAGTTTGCCGGTTATAGTCCCATAGACCGAAGGTCCGATAGACCGAAGGTTCTCTATGTGTTATTGTATACATCATTACGGTACATGCACTCAATGTACGTGTACCGTACATGCATACTAATACAATGCACATAGAAAATCTTCTGTCTATCGGACCTTCGTTCTATAGGGATTGCCCCAGTTTGCCAGTGCATTTCTACAGTAACCCACAAAGTGATACAGCAGGGGTAATGATCACATTCTGTGATATTTCTTGTTACAAGTAATTTAGATTACACTGCATTGATGTAATGTCTATTATGAACAATAAATCATTTGCAATCAGAAACTAATTCATATAATAACGAATTACATTTTAAACAAGTGTATTGTAAGTTATAATTGTTAATATGCACAGATTTCTTACAATGTGTGCTTATCTGTATATGTGTTTATGTATTAATAAAACAAATTTGATTTTATTGAAATTAAATCTAATTGCTTTCTTGTATACATTTTATGGGAAGCAGATTGAGAGTTTGCGTTAGTCAAACAGCGTTAGTCTGGAGAGCTTGACTAACAAATACAATTAGTCCAGATGGCTGGACTAAGTGGGTTAGTCAAAAGAGACACCATCTGGACTAACATGAATTTGGGCCAAAGTTAGTCAGAATGTTAGTCCAGCACCCCAAAAGGTTAGTCATACCAAGATGACTAACTGAATGAAGTTAGTTAAATCTTCCAGACTAACTTTGTAAGCACTTCAAAAAGTTAGTCTGTCGTGTATGACTAAGTTTTCTGAGTAATCTTTAGCTTACACTGGTTTCAAAAAGTTAGTCTGTCATGAATGACTAAGTTTTCTGAATAACCTTTCACTTAAATGTTAGTCAAAATTGCACCATCTGGACTAATCATTTGTTAGTCAGGCTGACCAATAAAAGTTTTCAGTGAATCTGGCATGATCTACTGGATATTATATCTCAGAAATGTAAAAATCATGTTAATGTAACCAACTTTGAAAAACTCTTTGGAATTTACAGTGATTTTTTTTAATGATTTTTTTATGATTTTTTATGATTTTTTCTTTAATAATTTATATAAGTCTTGATTTTTTGTCTTGATGGATCATGCTTTCCACTCTAATGTGTAATCTTGATGTATACAATGAATATTGTGAATATCTAACTGTTGACAATCTCTCTCTCTCACATACATTTTTTACATGTATGTTATGCCCTGTCTACATGTATGTCTACTTCTGCAACCCTCGACCAAGGTAAATACAAGTATTTGTTCCTTTACCAAATTTTTATGTAAATCACAAACCCCATGTAATGCCATGATCAGTATTATGTTATTGTCTCCTTTGTGTTGGTTAATGATAGTACCAATTTCCAAATATGGTACTACTAACTAAGCGATATATGTTCTGAGTCCTGTTTCTGCCCCCCCCCCTCTTTTTTTTCTTCTAATTTTACCCAATCTGTTGTAAATGTTGTAATTTGTTTTGTTTTGCTCACAATTACTCTGATTATTTGTAAATATGATAATTAGTTGTTGATCCTTCAATAAACACACAATTATAAAAAAAACAAAAAAAAAAACATGTTTTTAATTCTTATCATTCTTTTTGTATATCATAAAGGCATGAAAGAAGATGAAATTATTAAACTTATACTAAGCCTATTCTACGTCTTTTTCAAGGATCAATTTTCTTTGAAGGGTTTTTCCTTTAAACAGTTTACCCCGATGTTTTTTACTGGGTAATAAAATTTTACTTGTATATTTAAAAAGAACCTTTTAACATGGGTGAACCATTTTGATCAGGATTTTAAAAAAAGAGTCATATCCTTAACGTATCAATGATGATCTATTTGATGTTCAGAGACTGAAATATTTAGTTTCTCTGTGAATGAAAATGACAGAGAAAGAGAGAGAAATAAGGAGGGAAGAGGAAGATAAGAGAGGAAGAGATAGAGAAAGATAAAATAAGAGTAAAAATAAGAATAAGAAAAAGAAAGGGAATGAAAGAAATAAAGAGAGAGAGAGAGGAGAGGGAGAAAAAAAAGGAGAGAGAATGGGGTGGGAGATGAGACAATTAAAATGACACGTCAAAAAGACTGAGAGGGATAGGATGGATCAATATAAAGTAAAACCAGACATAAAGGAAGAAGAAGAAGAAAGAAGCCGTATGGGAGAAGAGAGGGTAGGGTCATACAACTATACATACTATGCCTATTAGTTCATTTAAATGGTAAACAAAAACTTATCGTGTCTACTTTGCCCCCCCCCCCCCTATCAAATACCCCCACCGCGTCTGCTCTTGAATGCTACTGTTAGAGAAGATACATGTACACTGTAGTATGATATACCATGTAAAGGGTGTTGGCAAAAAGCCTTGGTAAAGGATCGTTTACCCCCCCCCCCCCCCCCCCCCATTCGACCCCAAATGTGGTAGGTATGTGCCGCGGGCGAGACAAAAAATGGAGATTTTGGAACGGGCTTATTGTGAAGAGTAGGGTCTTCGGAACGGGCTTCGGAACTACAATTGTTTGTAAAAACGGGGGTCTTTGGAACGGTTCGCCTGCGTGTGAGTGCGTATGGTATATATCCCTATGGAACGGGCATACGTGCATGCAGCTAGCCCGGCGGCACGGGCGCCGGGTGCGCTCACGCAGGGGCGATGGTCGGACAGCGCTCTGCAGGCCGCTTTTTACCAAAAATGCAACTCATTGTAGCGATCAATGCGGCCGGAACGGCGTAACGAAAAATAGGCGAAGCTTTGGAACGGATTTCTATCTCCTTTTTTCTCGATAAGGAGAAAATGCTATGCTTTGGAACGGAAATTTGAGTGTGAAAATGGGGGTCTTCTCCGCGGCACATACCCACCACGCATTCTATACTGAGTGCCCCCCCCCCCCTTAAAAAAAAGTCCCCATAAGAAACACAAATAAGAAAACGTGTTAACACAATAAATCAAATTCGGAGGCACTTGTATCTAGAGACATATCTTCAGTTATGAAATTGCATTTTCCCCCCAATTTTTAATCAGCCTTCATACTCCTGTTTTTTTTTTTCTCTCTTTAAACATAACCGCCTGCATTATTTCAGCTGAATGTACTATTAACATATCGACTGGTTGGGTCACTGTTTTATTTGGTTCACTGTATCATTTGACATTGACTTCTTACTAAATCTTACACTTTTTTCTCTCTCTATTGGTAATTAATACCTTACCTACTCTCATTTACGATTGTTTGTATCAATTAAACATTAACATGCCTGTCTTTGAGGGGGGGGGTTGTTTTTTTTTTCTTTCTGTGTGTATTCTCTTTTATTATGTATTTTCAATCTAAAGACAATTCATATAAATATCTCCTGGGAGCAACCTGTGATAAGCTCTCCGACCTTTGTTGCTCCTCCACATTCAAAATTTAATAATTTGCATTCAGTTTGTATTGATTTTTTATTGTTCTGTTTTTCTTTTATAATGTATTATATTTGTATATTTCTGTGATTGTGCTGATGTCTGCGACGTCATATTTTGTGAATGTGGAAATAAATGCTTACTTAATTACTTAAGATGTATGTTTTATCTACTCCTTGTTTATCTGAGTAAATTCCTATGATCAACAATAACTTAAAATTCTTAATTGTTTTGTCTTTATGTTTTGTTATTCTCAAATCATCCTCAATGTGTAGTGTAATGATTTAAATCTTTAACAGCCTCACCTTACATGTTTATTAATCCGTTTTCATTTGAAATTTTATATGCTATGTTCTCTGTCGCCCATTAACTGCATCTTATTATTGTAACCATTAGAGTCATGATAAAGAGCAGCTCGTATTTTGCCATTTTTAGAGAGAAATGTTTGTGTTTTGTAATATAAAATATTCTCTGTTACACCATTTCAGTTTTTTTGCTTTTGATGCTGATCAGGCCACTTTTTCAAAAAATAAAGATTCGAGAATAAATAAATGATAAAATAAATAAACAAATACAGAGACCATTCTTCATCTCCAAAACGAAATGGATACAAAAAAACAACATGAAAACAACAGCAACAACAATAGCAAAAACCCCCATAAAATGCAAAACTTACCGAAAAAAAGACCCTCACCGGCGTAGTAAACTTTTTTCTCTCAAATTCCCAGTCCAATCACCGATGAACAAACAATTCGAGGTCCAGGAGAATGTTGTTTGTCGAATGGGGACCCTTGAATCCAGTTTTTGGATCGATATGAGATCGGCAGTGAAATGCTAGCTCACATCAGCTACACAGGTTACCGAATAATGATGAAAGGCACTAGAATGTTTCGAGATGGGAGAACCTATGGAGCACGTCATCACCTTTGTGGCATCGATTCAAATGGAAGAGACACTGATAACTTCTGCGGCGTGAGTGCAGATTACGCATAGCATCACGCAAAAAAAAAACGAGTTTGGAATATCCGATCTATGCATCTTTACTGTCTGTCGGGAAACCTTTGTAGAGTGGAATTAGTACACTCAGCGTAGGATTTTTTAAAGTATCCCAATGGACAAACTTTACCATTATGCTTTCATGCATGTTTATCAAATCTCTACCAGCTTGAGCAAACTACGGTCTAATCATTCTTAAGCGTGACCCTATGACCTCATATAACGACGAACGAACTCAGAGAACGTCGCACATAATACACAACCCTATGAACAAATGCAGACTCTTGGTAAAACCCGTCTCTACACCTCAGCATTCAACATCTTCGGTGTAATTTATATTTGAGTCGTGCAGTGAGTTAACGCGATTTTTTTTTTAGGAGAATAGCATATATCCGATGGATTAACCACAGCTTTATTTAAAAAAAAACATGCCATTTCTTAAAAGAATGAAAATATTATATATGTTATGATCGTTTCAGTTCTAAAACCAGCCTGTAGATGTGGACAACAGGCTGGGTTAGCAAATTTGCAAGCAGTCGATTTTGCTGTGTGTGGTCCATCTAGCAACATGTTCTTGAGGGGCGGTCTCCCGTTCCATTTTCAAATATTCCTTATGCTACTCTTTGTTTTTATCCTTGCATCTTCTTTTCTGTCTTTCCTAATGTTATTCTTTGTTGTTTTTTTTTTCATTCAATCTTTTTCTCTTTCCGTCTTTTATTATGTTATTACTTGTTTTTATCAATCTTTCATTATTTTATTCTTTGTTTTGGCAACATCATTTCGTTTCTAACTTTCATATGCTACTCACTGTTTTTCCTTCTATCTTCGTCTCTTTCCGTATTTTCTTATGTTATTTTTGTTATTCCTTCCATCTTCTTATCTTTCAGACTTTTCTTATGTTATTCTTTGTTTTCTCCTTTCTTCTCTCCTAAGTTTAATTATGTTACTCTTTGTTATTACTTCTATGTTCTAATCTTTCAGTCTTTTCTTATGCTATTCTCTGTTTTCTCCTTTCTTCTTTGAAAAGTTTCCTGTTATTCTTCGTTATTCCTTCTATGTTCTTATTTTTCATTTTTTTCTTATGTTTTTCTTTGTTTTCTCCTATCTTCTTTTCTATCTTTCCTTATGTTAGTCCTTGTTTTTCCTATCTTCGTTTCTATCCTTCCTTATTTTATCCTTTGTTTTTTCTTCTATCTTCTTTTCTTTCAGTCTTTTCTTATGTTATTCTTTGTTTTCTCCTTTCCTCTTTTCTATCTTTCCTTATGTTATTCCTTGTTTTCTCCTATCAACTTTTCTATATTTCCTTATGTTATACTGTTATTTCCTCTATCTTCTTAGCTTTCTATCTGTTCTTATGTTTATTCTCTGTTTTCTCCTACTGTATCTTCTTTTCTATCTTTTCTTAATATGTTATTCTTTTGTTTTCTTCTTCCATCATCTTCTCTTTCTCTCTTTTCTTATGTTATTCTTTGTTATTCCTTCAATCTTCTTATCTTTCAGTCTCTCTTTATGTTATTCTTTGTATTCTTCTTTCTTCTTTCCTATTTTTCTTATGTTATTCGTTGTTTTCTCCTATCTTCGTTTCTATCTTTTCGTATGTTGTTTATTTTCTCTTTCTATCTGTTTTCTATTTTTCCTTATGTTATTTTTTGTTTCAAGCTGTCATTTTCTCTCATTTTCCTGTGTCATCCTTTGTTTCTACACATCCTTATGTGATTCTTTGTTTTTTTTCTCCTATCTTTTTTGTTTTCCATCTTTTCTTGTGAAAATCTTTTCGGGGATTATGAAATAACGACTGCGTTGAGCCTAGCAAATGCATCGACCTTGAGAGAAATTATTGTGGTTTCGCTTCTTCGATCACTGCAAAGCGTGATCACGCTATACAAGGTTTTGCTCAAGCTGTCTAAAGTATTAAGTCCACACATTCGTAAAGGCTTCCTAGATAATGATAAACAGGATATGAAGAGCTGAAACGGACGACTCAACTGAGCGTAGCACTTGGAGAGACATTTGTCATAAAAACTGATTGGGTTACTGAACCTGTCAGTAAACTGACAGATCACTACTGATGATGATGATGATGTTTAAACAAGCTGAAAATATTTGCGATTTTTAAAATATTTATTTTAAAAAGAATTTCTTGGTGCTATTTGCTGCACCGAGAGGAAATGTTTTGCTATCATCTGCAGAAATTTATTACAAAGAAGTTAAATTTCGTGTTCAGCAATTTAGAGGAATAAACATATTTCAATCTACGAGACTATCTTTTAAATTACATAATGGAAACTTATGTCTGCTTATTTTTGTTCAAGAACCCATTGATAAAAAATCGTAACCAAGAATATTATGACCTCAGGTTTTTGATAAGATATATTCAATATTTAATGCATGTGGATCTATTTTGTAGACATTTATAAAGGACGGTTATATGAGTGTTATATTGGCGTTTGCACAATGCACAATATTATGTTTATGACGAAGTACGGCAAGTACCGGCCACACTAAAGTGCACGGTCTCTGGTAAAAACCCGTTCATACAAAAAGGTGAATCAAACTTATAGAAATATAATTATGCATTCATATATATATATATATTTATATGTAGTTAGCATTGGCATGTTTGTGCTCGTAAAATGGCACACACATGCGCCTCAGTGGGTGGAGATGGTACACTTTATGTATGGAACAACGATTAAATGCATTGACTGCAGAAATGAAAAAATTACACGTAAAGCTCTTAGAAACGAATCGTATTATTATTAATATCATTCTCCAACTATGAAAGAGCTATTGAGTTTTCAAACACCATCTATGACTCGAACATGAAAGTTCGTCGTGTACATTTTTTTTCATTTTTTTTTTTTTTAACAAGACACAATTCATGACGGCTTACTTCGAACCATCGGGTAATCGCGTCGGGCCGTGTAATCGCGTAACCCGACATTTCGTGAAAACAGCCCACTTAATTTGTGAAAGGTCGGGTCTACCATTTGAGAAATAAGCACCTTAAATCTACCAACGGTTGAGTTCAAAGAGTGAAATTTACCCGACGCTTCATAAAAATAATACAACAAAAATACGAATAGTCGCGCCCCCTTGCGTACAAATAAATACGACAAAAACGGTCTGAATGAAAGTTAACAGTTTATCCACACAAAGTCAGGATTTTAAGGAAAAGTTAAGAGGCGAGTACAGTTTAAATCTCGCTAATTTGTCGAAAATGCAATTTATTCATAAGTACTACCATTGTGGCGAATCTGCGTTAATTTCTTTACATTTTCAAAGAACTGTCCTGAGTTGTATGTCATGACATTATGTGCAAAAAAACTCGCGAACTTTGTATTTTTTTTTTTCATCGTCGGCAGTTCATGCATGTTTCCACTGCATTGTGCTAAGCACCCTGTCACCACGCAACATCTGGCCCAGACTTTCTGGCGGATTGCCGCTGATTGTAAATGAAATGCAAATCAGTTTATAGTGATGTGAGATTGAACGTATATCCAACTGCTGCAGTGTGTTTGTGTGTTGACAAATCGGTTATCCGTAGTTACATGATGTAGCTGAACCACAGAAATAGAACTTTCTGTGAGCTGTACGTGTGAAGCAAGGCAGGCAGCGCTGCGGCGCCGGGGACTGACATTGGCTCAAAAGTATAGGGACGGCCTTTTTAAACGGCATCTATGACTGTATGTAACTTACAGTTTAGCTCAGATTCCGAAGACTGATAAGCAAGCATGATTTGAACTCTTTGCCCGCTGAATTAATTCTGAGGGGATAATAGTGACAATCTGACAATTGTTCTTTAGAATTTACTTTAACCTCTGCTTTCCTTAGAGCAGTATTGATGCAGGTCATTATTCTTCAGATATCAATTAAGCACACTAGGTGGGTTTTACTTCTTCTGGTACAATGGTAAAGGGGAAAACTAATTATTATGATTGTTAAATTAATTGTACGATTGTGCCAATAGTGAACAGAAACTTGCAAAGAGTTAATCATGCTTCTACTCCCTGATTGTACAAACAGACTATAGACTAAAAAAAAAAAAAAAAAAAAAAAATCTGTGTAGAGAGGTAGCTCGGAGCACCCCATTCATTCATCTGTTTTGACTTTGTTCATGAGATACCTAGGTTGAAACTTGAGGCTGCATTTATGTCTGTAGCCACATCAATAATTTTGGAGATGTAGGAGATGATTGCTTGTTGACTGAGAATGAAGAAAATTTCTGCCAGGAATACAACTCCAGTTATGGGAGGTAAGTGAATCTTGCATGAATTTGGTCAGCTCGCTATCAACATGTCAATTTTCAGCCAGGGTTTAGCATTTTTACAAGGCCATAGGCCTTGGTTGCAAAACACACTCATTCTGGAATTTCTGAGTAACATTTCAATTCATGACTGTCTCAACTTGGAAATAAGGCTCGGGGGGGGGGGGGGGGTAATCATCTTTCATGGACCTGGTTTCTTTTTTATTCATTTGCAAATGTTATCAGTCAAGCTTCATGAATATTTTTTTCCTTGAATAGGCACCAGGATCAAAATATCTTGCCATCATTTCTTGCTCACAAAAATACACTTGCATTAAGAAATTTATTTCTTCGTTGCATTAAGATTTTAAGGGAATGTTAGTTATTACAAGCCTAATACCTGTACTTAAGTTTTACTTGTTAAGTTTTGCTGACAAGCAGAAGCTATGTTTTGTATTCTGATTTCCTCTCACATCATTTACAAGTTTTGTTTCTTTTTGATCATCAAATTTTAAGTTGAGACATGAGCTGCAGAATTTGTGTATTCTTATGTATTTCTATTGTATTAATATCAATTGTATTTTGAGAACTGAGAAATAAAATGAACTAAACTGATTTGTACACCTTGATCTGCAAAGTTAAAAAAATACTAGTAGTTTTCCTATTGTTCATACTTTGTACATGTAATTTGCATTTATCACAATTTAGGCCAACTTTCAATCTTATCTTGTTTTCATTAACAGAATGAAAGAATTTAGCTTCATCTCTTCAGTGCATTGGACCCCTTTGGAGATCTGTCTCTCACTGAGTGAGGTGTCATGGCCCTGTGTGCAGTAGGGGGCAAGGGGAGCGGTAGCCCAACTCGGCAATTTTTAGACTTGCATGTTTTTTACTGAAAATTTTCCAAAATTCCACAAAATAGTTTCACCAGATCCTTCAATATATATCTTAACCCACCATCTTACATTTCTTGGGGTTGAGGGTTGGGTGCAAGATCATGTAATTATTTGAAGGAACAAGCAAGGAAGGGAGTAATCAGTAACCAAGTGGGTGAGATTGCAAATTGAATGATATAGTGCACACTTTGGGTAGAATGTGGGGAAAAAATTGAATGAAAAAGGTTGAAGATTTTCAGGGGGAGGGGGCTGCATAAAGATATGCCTACCACCCAAACCTTTATTTAGCTTTAATCTGCATGGAATTAGATTCATTTGGGTGCAGAGTTACATGAATCCTGAACTAAATGAAGATGAATTATCTGAGAGGGCTTTCTAATAAATGTCACCATTTCGTATAACATGACTATTTGCTCCACAATTCAATTCAGATTTGTTGATATACATTCCACAATTTTGGATTCTCATCAAAATGTTTTACAATGTCATTGGACAAAGTTACAAAACAAGTGATTGTATTTATTTTTAGAAACTGGTCCACCCCCCCCCCCCCATAGGTGTGAGTGGATCATTTGAAACTCTTACAGCAGATTGTTCTTTCATTAGAGGATTTGAAAATTAATATAATATTATGTATACTGGGTGATTTCAAATTCGGTGTGCGGTGTTGGTGTTGGTGTTGAGAGCGTGGAAAGGCTGCTGAACCGAGCTCCAACACCGTCGGTCAGTTTAGAGGGACGATACCGTTCTGATCCGATCACCTAATCGATAGTTCAACACCGAGTGACGTCATACGCTATAGCGCAAATCTCGACGATAAAATCATTTCCCCTCAGAATTTCTAATAAGTCTATATCTTATGGGATTCGAATTGCATAATCATTTGGAGAATTCAAGAGGAAAATTACCACTCTTCCAAGGAAAATATATGGTTTTCATTATTCCAAGTTGTTTTGACTGCAAAATGGGTTTGACCACCAACATGTCACCAGTGGCCGTAGCAAAAAGTGCCGCCTGCTCCGCGAGGGACAAGCAGCAATAACATATATGATTACAACACCAACATCAACACCGTGCTTGAAATCATGAATTTCCTAATCCCTACGGGCTGGTGTTGGTGAATGGGAAAATTACATGTAAATCGTCAACACGCACCGTGATACTCGGTTCAGCAGACGACATTCAACACCAGAAAGCAACACTGACTACCGGAAATACGTCAAATCTTGCGAGGTCAATCCCAACACCAGCCTGATTACAAGTTCGGTGTTAAGGCTGGTGTTGGTGTTCTCACAACACCAACACCAACCTCCAATAACGTACTTGAAATCACCCACTGTAATCTGGATTGATTGATGGGTATGTAAGTTACAAAATCACTGTTTTTCAGTTGTGATATAATGAATTTTATTCATAAGTTCTAAAGGGATATAGACCTATTTCACAACGCAAGAGGGCAGCAGACTGTTCGACACAGTTCGACATCCTGCGGTGGGCGCTCCAACTTTTATAGTACACAAGTCAATAGCGCGTTATGTACATTCCTTCGATTTTTTTGTCTTTTTTGACCAGTATATGCAGATTAATTTTAATATTTGCAATGAGGAAGTTCAGGTCGCAGCTGTGCGGTGCTCAAATGCCACAAGGATTAGAGAAAGTTTAAAAATTGGAAGCTAACTGAGTGAGAAATTCACTCGCTTTTGACTCATGAAGCCTGTTTGTGTGAGAAACCGTACTCCCTACACAGGTTTCCGTAAGCAATGTGAATGAATTCGTCGCCAGTGGGTAAAAACATCAACAGAAAGGACTTTGAAGTCAAGAAACATTATCATTATGTACTTTGGCGTAAAATTTAATGAGTGAAAACATGACTTTGTAGACAGGGTAAGATTTAGGGCTCCCGTTTACTACGGCTTCTATGCTGCAATCGAACTTTTACTGACAAAACTAAGTTTAAAAACCATCGAAAGTACAAAAATACATTATACCTTCATCCGTCAGATATGACCATTGTCTTACCTCATCTACCCATGTATTCATGCTTTATTTTATTGATCTAGAATGAAGTAAATGGAACAATATCGGGGCATATCTCATATCTTACATTCATTTTTGTACACAGAGCCAATCGCGGTCAGCGCGCTTGCCCACCGCAGCAATGGCGTCGCCGATAGAGGGCCAAATACATAAACCGGCGGTGAAATTGGTCTATTGAATAGATCGTTCTATCGGCTTACTTCGAACCATCGGGTGATCGCGTCGGGCCGTGTAATCGCGTAACCCGATCGACCTTTCGTGAAAACAGCCCCCTGTATTTGCGAAAGGTCGGGTAAATCGTTTGGTAAAAATCTGATTTTTAGCAATCGTGGTCATTGACATAAGACTAATCTTTTACGCGAATATTCGTGAGAAAACTACCTTCAAATAACGAAGTATCGGGTAAAAAAAAAATGATATTAATCCATTTATGATATGCAAGTACTTCAATTTCATTATACATGTAGTTAGGTTCCAATCTGTCGAATTTTAACGTATTAACTGACTTCCAAGGAAATTCTTTGCAATCACTGATCATGGGAGGGGGGGGGGGGGGGGGTGGCTAATCACGTGCGATGATAAATTTTGAGTGAATGCGTGGGAAGACCTATACCAAAGAACTTATCAAGAGTTATTAATATCCATAAAGGTATATGGCTTGCACGACCATGATCTTCAAAGAATAATGGACTTTGAAAATCTGATAAATTTAATCAACACAAAACACGTAAACATTGCAATTATCTCCTTCACAAACTCTCCACTACTCCATCCTTTCCCATTCTCTGTCCCCACCCCCCCCCCCCCTCTCTCTCTCTCTCTCTCTGACACCCTCGAATTTTCTTCAAATAATCTCGCCTGAATTGATTTTTCATCTCTCCCTTCCTGTATATATCTCTGTCTCTCTTTCCTACCCTTTCCATCTCTCTTGAACACACCCTCTTGGTTGCTTCATTTTTCATCTACCCCCATATTCATTTCATAAGAGGGGCTTCAGTATTTTCTTAGTTGTGCATGTATACGTGCATTACAATTATAACATTCTTTTGAAAATTGCTGGGTATTACACAATCAATATCAAAGTACACTGGTAGTAAAAAAAATGGATTTGCTATGTAATTATTATTTTTCCGCATGTTGATTACAGTCATGATCATGTTCAAATTGGTTCATTCCGATAAAAAGGAAACTACATTAGCCTTCATTCATCACTTAAAAGTAAAATATATTTCACATTACTCATAACAATTTTTTTAAAACCATATACTCTGTTCACAACTTACAACAAAATAAATAATAGACTATAGAGTTTTACATCACTACCATTCAAATGTTAGTAGGCCCTAATTCAAATTGCCAACATGTATCAAGGCCTAATAGAATCCTTTTCTACTTGAAATAATACTTGTAAATAAATTATTACCAGAGCTCATAGTCAGATGTTGAGCACAACTCAGGAAGAATGAGCTATTCCAGATCCCTTTAGAAGAAATTAATAAAATTCATTAAAACGCAACTGAAAACAGTAATTTTGAAACTTACATACTCATCATTCAATTCAAATTACTAGTACACTATACTGACTTTATGAATTTTCAAATCCTCAAATGAAACAATGATCTTCTGTAAGAGTTTCAAATTATTCACACACACACCTATGGGGAGGGGTTTAGTTAAAAGAAATAATGCAATTATTTGTTTTGTAACTTTGTATAATGACATTGCAAAACAGTTTGTATGTCGATAATAATCCAAAATTGTTGATTGCATATCAATATATTTGAATTGAATTGTGGGTTGGGCTACTGGTCCCGTCCCCTCCCCCCCCCCCCCCTTGCTGCATACAGGGCCACGACTCCCCATTATTGACAGACAGATCTCCAAAGCAGGGATCCAATGCAATGAAGAGTAGAAGCTGAATTCTTTCTGTTAAAGAAAACAAAATGAGATTGAAAGTTGACTCGAATTAGGATAAATGCAAAGTACATGTACAAATTATGGACAGTAGGAGCACTAAATATTTACCTTTGCAGACCAAGGTTTATAAATCATTTTATTTTATTTCACCGAACTCAAAATACAATTGAAATTTATACAACAGAAATTTAGAACAATGCACACATTGAACAACAAATATCTCAACTTGAAATGTAATAATAAAAAAAAAAAAAACTTGCAAATGAAATGAGAGGAAATCAGAAAACAAAATATAGTTTCTGCTTGTATAGCAAAAATGAACAAGTAAAGCTGAACAATTATTTGGCTTTAACTAAGCAATACATTTCTTAATGAAGTGTAAGCAAGAAATGTTGGTGAAATATTTTGATCCTGGTGTCCATGAAACTCAAGGAAGAAAATATTCATCATGCCAGATTGATAAAATTTTCAAAGGAGACAACAATAATAATAATAAAAAAAATGTTACAAATAAATTACAAGAATGGGTGTATTTGCAACCAAGGCCAATGGCCTTGTAAATGATGCTAAACCCTGGCTAAATATTGACATACCTGCACATGTAACAACCTTACTAAATTCATGCAGACTTTACTTACCTTTCATAATTGGAGTGGTAGACTAATTCATTTCTTGCAGAAATTTTCTTCAGTCCCAGTCAACAAGCAATCATCACCTAAATCTCCAACATGAAGTGTAAGCAAGAAATGTTGGTGAGATATTTTGATCCTGGTGTCCATGAAACTCAAGGAAGAAAATATTCATCATGCCAGATTGATAAAATTTTCGAAGGAGACAACAATAATAATAATTAAAAAAAATGTTACAAATAAATTACAAGAATGGGTGTATTTGCAACCAAGGCCAATGGCCTTGTAAATGATGCTAAACCCTGGCTAAATATTGACATACCTGCACATGTAGCAACCTTACTAAATTCATGCAGACTTTACTTACCTTCCATAACTGGAGTGGTAGACTAATTCATTTCTTGCAGAAATTTTCTTCAGTCCCAGTCAACAAGCAATCATCACCTACATCTCCAACATGATGTGGATGAAGACATAAATGCAGCATCAAGTTTCAACCTAGGCATGTTCAATCTGATGAACAAAGGCAAAACAAATAAATGAATGGGATGCTCTGATCTACCTCTCAAAAAAGAAAATAATTTTTCATTGGACACTGCTGGAGTCTATATATATAACAACAATCCATGAAGAAGTAGAAGCAAGATTAAATCAGCACTATGAACATGACAAAGAAAGCGGGCAAAATAAACAACCCCTCATTCTACCCTTCACAATGGTTCTGATAGTCAAAAGAACATCTCTTCACTGCTATTGTCTAAAATATGTTGAACAGGTGTCACATGCATATTCACCTTGAACTACATGATTAAACATAATAGCTGTGAAGGGATGTTCTTTTGACTACCAGAACCATTGTGAAGGGTAGAATGAGAGGTTGTTTATTTTGTCCGCTTTCTTTGTCCACCAAGAAAGAAGAAAGGGAGGAAAAAGAAGAGATGTGGAAAAAAGAGGAAAGGGGGGGGGGCAGAGCCAAAAATGTCCTAGTAAGTAAATTTAGAATCAGTGGCATAGCTAGGATTTCACTTAAGGGGCCGGTAGTCTCCCCCTCCCTGCACCCTCCCCCTATGGAGTGCACTTCGGGCGCTAAGTGTTTCGAATGCTTTGTGTACTCACTACCGCCCCTCCCCCCCCCCCCAAATGAAATCATAACTATGCCACTCATTCTTGACTGAGTTACCAGAAATTTTGGGCTCTCCCCCCGATAACAGGAACCTGTTACACCGCTGGATTAAATCATACCTAGCCTCATTATACTTCCTTATGCTGTCTTTGAAATCTGAGCTTTAACTGTACACACAGTCATAGACCCCCGCCTCGCCCCTCCCCCTTGCTATCTAGCCTCATTATACTTCCTTATGCTGTCTTTGAAATCTGAGCTTTAACTGTACACACAGTCATAGACCCCCGCTTCGCCCCTCCCCCCCCCCCCCCCCCCCCCCCCCCCCCCCCCCCCCCCCCCCCCCTTGCTTTACACAGCTATACATCATGCAACAATTTAGGATAACCGATTCGTCAACTCGCCAACACACTATGCATGTAAGTGGGATAAAATAAACATTGAATCTCTCTGTCAACCGTTTTTGCATTGCATTTACAATCATAGGCACTCCGCCCGAAAATCTGGGCAAGAAAGTCTGGGCAAGATGTTGCGTCGTGACAGGGGCTTAGCGCAATGCAGCGGTAACATGAGCTGCCGACGATGAAAAGAGTTTACAAAGTTCGTGAGTTTATAGCACATAATTTCATGACATACAAGTCTGGACAGTTCTTTGAAAATATAAAGAAATCAACGCAGATTTGGCACAATGTAGAACTCATTATGAATAGATTCTATTTTTTGACAAATTAGTGAAATTTAAACTGTACTCACCTCTGGACTTTCCGAGGTAAAGCCTGACTTTGTGCGAATCAAATGCTAGCTTTTATTTTAGCCGTTTTTCGTCAAATTATTTGTTGTAATTCATGTGCGTTAAGGACGCGACCCTTCGTGTATTTGCTAGCTAATTTCTACGAAGTGTCGGGCATATCAATATATTTGAATTGAATTGTGGGTTGGGCTACTGGTCCCGTCCCCTCCCCCCCCCCCCCCCCCCCTTGCTGCATACAGGGCCATGACTCCCCATTATTGACAGACAGATCTCCAAAGCAGGGATCCAATGCAATGAAGAGTAGAAGCTGAATTCTTTCTGTTAAAGAAAACAAAATGAGATTGAAAGTTGACTCGAATTAGGATAAATGCAAAGTACATGTACAAATTATGGACAGTAGGAGCACTAAATATTTACCTTTGCAGACCAAGGTTTATAAATCATTTTATTTTATTTCACCGAACTCAAAATACAATTGAAATTTATACAACAGAAATTTAGAACAATGCACACATTGAACAACAAATATCTCAACTTGAAATGTAATAATAAAAAAAAAAAAACTTGCAAATGAAATGAGAGGAAATCAGAAAACAAAATATAGTTTCTGCTTGTATAGCAAAAATGAACAAGTAAAGCTGAACAATTATTTGGCTTTAACTAAGCAATACATTTCTTAATGAAGTGTAAGCAAGAAATGTTGGTGAAATATTTTGATCCTGGTGTCCATGAAACTCAAGGAAGAAAATATTCATCATGCCAGATTGATAAAATTTTCAAAGGAGACAACAATAATAATAATAAAAAAAATGTTACAAATAAATTACAAGAATGGGTGTATTTGCAACCAAGGCCAATGGCCTTGTAAATGATGCTAAACCCTGGCTAAATATTGACATACCTGCACATGTAACAACCTTACTAAATTCATGCAGACTTTACTTACCTTTCATAATTGGAGTGGTAGACTAATTCATTTCTTGCAGAAATTTTCTTCAGTCCCAGTCAACAAGCAATCATCACCTAAATCTCCAACATGAAGTGTAAGCAAGAAATGTTGGTGAGATATTTTGATCCTGGTGTCCATGAAACTCAAGGAAGAAAATATTCATCATGCCAGATTGATAAAATTTTCGAAGGAGACAACAATAATAATAATTTAAAAAAAATGTTACAAATAAATTACAAGAATGGGTGTATTTGCAACCAAGGCCAATGGCCTTGTAAATGATGCTAAACCCTGGCTAAATATTGACATACCTGCACATGTAGCAACCTTACTAAATTCATGCAGACTTTACTTACCTTCCATAACTGGAGTGGTAGACTAATTCATTTCTTGCAGAAATTTTCTTCAGTCCCAGTCAACAAGCAATCATCACCTACATCTCCAACATGATGTGGATGAAGACATAAATGCAGCATCAAGTTTCAACCTAGGCATGTTCAATCTGATGAACAAAGGCAAAACAAATAAATGAATGGGATGCTGTGATCTACCTCTCAAAAAAGAAAATAATTTTTCATTGGACACTGCTGGAGTCTATATATATAACAACAATCCATGAAGAAGTAGAAGCAAGATTAAATCAGCACTAAGAACATGACAAAGAAAGCGGGCAAAATAAACAACCCCTCATTCTACCCTTCACAATGGTTCTGATAGTCAAAAGAACATCTCTTCACTGCTATTGTCTAAAATATGTTGAACAGGTGTCACATGCATATTCACCTTGAACTACATGATTAAACATAATAGCTGTGAAGGGATGTTCTTTTGACTACCAGAACCATTGTGAAGGGTAGAATGAGAGGTTGTTTATTTTGTCCGCTTTCTTTGTCCACCAAGAAAGAAGAAAGGGAGGAAAAAGAAGAGATGTGGAAAAAAGAGGAAAGGGGGGGGGGGGGCAGAGCCAAAAATGTCCTAGTAAGTAAATTTAGAATCAGTGGCATAGCTAGGATTTCACTTAAGGGGCCGGTAGTCTCCCCCTCCCTGCACCCTCCCCCTATGGAGTGCACTTCGGGCGCTAAGTGTTTCGAATGCTTTGTGTACTCACTACCGCCCCTCCCCCCCCCCCCCCAAATGAAATCATAACTATGCCACTCATTCTTGACTGAGTTACCAGAAATTTTGGGCTCTCCCCCCGATAACAGGAACCTGTTACACCGCTGGATTAAATCATACCTAGCCTCATTATACTTCCTTATGCTGTCTTTGAAATCTGAGCTTTAACTGTACACACAGTCATAGACCCCCGCCTCGCCCCTCCCCCTTGCTATCTAGCCTCATTATACTTCCTTATGCTGTCTTTGAAATCTGAGCTTTAACTGTACACACAGTCATAGACCCCCGCTTCGCCCCTCCCCCCCCCCCCCCCCCTTGCTTTACACAGCTATACATCATGCAACAATTTAGGATAACCGATTCGTCAACTCGCCAACACACTATGCATGTAAGTGGGATAAAATAAACATTGAATCTCTCTGTCAACCGTTTTTGCATTGCATTTACAATCATAGGCACTCCGCCCGAAAATCTGGGCAAGAAAGTCTGGGCAAGATGTTGCGTCGTGACAGGGGCTTAGCGCAATGCAGCGGTAACATGAGCTGCCGACGACGAAAAGAGTTTACAAAGTTCGTGAGTTTATAGCACATAATTTCATGACATACAAGTCTGGACAGTTCTTTGAAAATATAAAGAAATCAACGCAGATTTGGCACAATGTAGAACTCATTGTGAATAGATTCTATTTTTTGACAAATTAGTGAAATTTAAACTGTACTCACCTCTGGACTTTCCGAGGTAAAGCCTGACTTTGTGCGAATCAAATGCTAGCTTTTATTTTAGCCGTTTTTCGTCAAATTATTTGTTGTAATTCATGTGCGTTAAGGACGCGACCCTTCGTGTATTTGCTAGCTAATTTCTACGAAGTGTCGGGTTAATGGACCCGACTTTTCGTAGATTTAACTGGTATTTTTCTCCAATGGTGAACCCGACCTTTCGTAAATAAATGGGGCTTTTTTCATGAAAGGTCGCGTTACGCAATTACACGGCCCGACGCGAAGACCCGATAGTTCGAAGTAAGCCGTTCTATCTGAGTTGTGCACAAAATCCGACTAAGTGCTCTGTTAAATATTTATTTACTTATCTAAGTATTCTCATTTTTGTATACGTTATTTTTCTTCATATTACATTTGTCCTTTTTTCCTCTTAGACAGTAATGATTAATGAAGTAACAAATGCTTATATTTTTTTCCTTCTCAGTTTTGCAGACGTTATTTGTCTTCATATTACATTTTGTTCTTTTTTTTTTGCTCTTAGACACAATGTTGTCTAAATCATATTAAGCTAATTATATTTTACTGTCGAATGACGATGGTCTGTATATCGTCAGGACATTAAAATGAAATAAATTACGGTACTACGCCCCTCGTGATTAGTCAAGAAACAGGTTAACACGAACATTAACTGCATTATCCCCGGTCTTTGTTTTTCTGCAGGGCACGGGAAACAAACGCAGATATGTGATAAATAGGAAAATGGGATCAGGTTTGATTATAGCTGAATGGGCATCTGTTTGGTCACCACTATTGTCAACCTGTTGTAGAGAACATTTCAACTCCAACTTGAATTTTAAAGTGGGTATACCAACTGCTTGTCATCATCGACTTAGTCTTCATGGAGATTTAGCCCAGTTCAGTGGACGCTGATCCACTTCGCATATCTCCATCAGTGTCATCAACATTGTGGACTATAACCCAATGATTTTCACCAGTCCATTTGGATATACCTATATTTTGGACTAATTTCTGAACTGAACTCTAACTTTCTGAGCCACACTTTGTATTGAACGTGTAAGTCATTTCTTCTTGATTTTTATTATTGTCACATAGTAAGATACTGTAATAAAACAATTTAATTTTAGTTTTAATCATCAGTTGTTCATGGTGAGTCTTTAATCGGTCTCATGCATCATCGTAACATAGTTCTTTAATGACCCAAATTTGAGGTTTTTGGGGCCGACAATGTAAACACAAAACAAACAAACAAACAAACAAACAAAATAGGTTCCCCATAAAACAAATCTGTGTAATTTTATACTCAGGAACCTCTGAGGAAATCTGAATAAAGATTCTTGTAGCTATACTTCTCAGGTAAATTTCATGTAAAATTGAGGGCAAATCCATCAGTCACGCTTCAGTGAACATGCCCTAAATGCAAAATGGTCATTTTTTTAAGTGCCCAAGCCTTATGTCAGAACTTTGATTAAAAAATATCGGAACAAATTTCAAGTTTTCAGCGTTAGAAGGCATACGACATAAATTTCACACGCTTCGCAACATACCAAAATTGTGCACCAAATTTCACGCATGAATGAGCACAAGGTGAAGATGGCAAATCCTTCGCATGGTAAATCTGATCTAATGCAAAGGAATTCATTGTTTTGAAAGGTGTTTGGGACTTTTGTAAATGATGCCTATTAATTCATGGTTGAATGAACACAATGAAAACAAAATATCACCATGTTCAAATTATGAAGTAAGTATTGCTTTATTTTTGTGCCCTAAAGTGAAATGAATAACCTTTTTAGTTTTTTTTTTTTTCATAGCACCACTGTACATGTATTAAGGATCCCATGACATTTCATCGAAAGTTTACGCTTCAAAGAGCACGTGGGACTGGAAAAGCTCCTTTTTCATTTTTGGACCAAAATTCAATTCCTTACTTTTGTTAGATGCCTCAAGTCTTCGCGGGAGTCCGTCTCATTTAGTTTCATGGAAATCCCGATGTCTTATGCTTAAGTGAGCAAAAGATATGAGAAGAAAGTTTGTCTTTCCTCAGTGCCTTTTCGGATACTTCAAGTAATTTAGCTTAAGTTCCTTTTAGTTAGTGGCCTCCTGAAAATTATGCAAAGTTTCATGAAATAACTCACAGCAGAATGAACAGAAATCATCCATGAAAATAGGTTAACTTTCACTTTTGTTACATATCGATTTCTTCCATAATTGACAATACGTACAATCAGGAAGCAGCGGTTTAACAAAAGTGAAATTTGACTTATTTTCATTGACGATGTTTGTTCATCCGACTGGCCGTGATAGATGGCGCTATTTAGAGAGCGGTGACAGTGCAAATTGACGATCAGTCCTGTATAAATAGATTTATATCAAAGGAAATTAATTTCAGTCTCCGTCTCTTCGTGCTTGATGGCCGTGTAGGTAGATCCCCGAAGAAAACTATTCACTAAATTAGTTCTTATACTTATGCTTTAAATGATGTTTTTCCTGGCAGAAATTTAATGATACTGAGGGCGACCCCATAGTGTCGGTCTGGTTTTCTTCAGCATCACATTGGATGTTTTTTGTTTTTTTTATTTTACCGAAGAGAAGAGTGAGAGAGAGAGAGAGAGAGAGGGGGGGGGGGGCGGAGGGGTAGAGCGTGCGATAGAAATAAAGAGGGAAGCTCGAAAGTCCGAGAGTAAACTTAAGTGAATGAGAGACAGAAAGAGAGAAAGAGAGAGAGAGAGGGGGGGGGTGAACGTTAAAAAAAAAATCACTTTAAAAAAGCCGGACTATTAAATGATAGACTTGTAGTCATTTTGAGCGCTTAGCCTAAAATGAACATCTAATGTCATTTTCTTTTATCGTGCCTTTTCGTGGCATTGATATTTCAAATATCTTGTTAATTTCTAGAGAAAGGGTCAGATCCAGTGTGGTGCCTTTTCGTGAATGTATTAAGGGCAATAAAAGGCTGAGATGGTAGAGAAACGCACTGTACTTTGAGAAGGGCTAATAGATAATTATAATTATGTAATTATTTCCGGTTCCTTTTTGTTTTGGGCATGCTATATATTTTTTTCTTACTACAATTCACTGCTTTTATATCATGCGTTGCTGCCTAAGTAAAATTCTTGTTGAGCTATATGAATATAATTTTTACTCTCTGATCAAGTGGATATGCATGGACGTAGATACTGCGTTATCCAAAAAGCATAACCCCGCAGACTGCACCGCTTGAACTCGTAGGGGGAAATTGATCTTACGACAATGAATAACATCAACACATACACACTCACACACACACACATACACACACACACACACACACACACACACACACACACCACATGCACACCGACATTATAATGACTGGAATCTGAATGCAGAGATACATTAAGCGAAACCTTCACGTGGGTTTTCCCATGCTGTGCCCATTATATAGCTATATATAGTGAGAAGACAAGCAGACGAGTTGGTTTATAATGAGTTTGGGTTAGTCTGAGTTCAAGATGAAGTTCAATGCTTTTAATGATTACGATTTCGGAGCACTATGAGTTACTCATTATGCCACAATAACACATATTTTAGGGGTAAATATTTCTTCCTGAAATCCCCAATATTTGTTACTCAGCTGTAGAGGCCGGAAAGCAAGAGAGAGAGAGAGAAAGAGGAGAGAGAGAAAGAGGAGGGAGAAAGAGAGAGGGAGAGGGAGAGAGGAGAGAGAGAGAGATAGAGAGAGAGAGAGAGGGAAAGAGGCGGGAATCTGATTTATCAAATAGGTGAATAAGCCCTGCAAACGAACAGACATGGGCAACATAATCACGCAGTGTCTGCCACATAATGATATGCCGAAGCACGTCACTGATGATGGAAATGTTATCCAATGAATAGATCAATAAGCCAAACGAACGGACACGTGTACGGTGGAGACAAAGAAGGCAAGTCACCATCTGCCGATACCCCTTGTTCTACATCGGAGTCTGCTTTACTCTACGGAGTATTAACCGCAATTGAAAGATATATAATATTTTTGCTTGCACTCATATATTCTGTCAGCACAGAATTACATTTCAAATTGAATGTCTTAAAAAAAACAAAAAAATTTTGTATTTATTTACAAAGAATGCATTGATTAAATGCATATATGATTAATAAGTCAAAGTAGCTCAGTTCTGATTAAAAGTAAATGTGTTATAGTTATAGAAAAATAAATAAAAGATAAAGCTGCAATGATTTATTGCAATTTATGTGTGAAAATTGTGTTTCTAAATGAATAACGAGAAATGTACTATTCCGTATGATAATATGTATGTGGAAACAGAGACTAGATCTATACAGTTACACATACTAGGAATTTATTATTCTTAATGCTAATCAAACCACATCAGTTACACAAAGAATTCAGAATTTAATGATGATTATCATTAAAAAAAATCAACCAGTTAGACTGTAGAGGTCATCTGCCAGCATATTATCCGAAAGTTATGAGTAATGATATTACGGAAACAGATACACAGCAGGCGCGTAATAAATAATAGTTTCTCTGCAATTATGTGGGAAGCGCAGTGGATGTACATTTACATGTATATGGTGTGTTAACGCATTCAACAAATTCATGATAAACAAGAATTAACCTATGTCTTTTAACCTGTATACGTAACTGATTAATATAGTTCCCTCACTTTTTATAGACATGATATGCTCCCTTGTTAACATGCTCCTTGAAAAGAAAATTGCTTGCCAATTGAAAAAAAAAATAAAAAATGAGCACCCTCTCTCATATTAACTCTATTTTTTTTTTTTTTTTTTAAAGAAGAGATAATTATCATACTTTTAATACCCCTAGCTCGCCACCCGGTCAACTAACGCTTGTCAATTGCGAAGAAGAAAATAAAACAACAACTGAGCATACTTTCAAATTAGCTCGAATAATAAATAATATGTTTAATAATCACGATTTTGATATTCCCCCTCCCCCGGGCAATCACCACCCTGACAACTACTTCCACGGATAACTTACCCACGGATAATAATCCTTAACGACAATCATTTCCAGAACAATTATACCATAGGGCAATACCACCAGAGCAAATCGTCTACTGTAGCAACCCCGAGGGCAATACATTCACGACGATTTCTCCAGAACAATTCCCCAACAATTATCACACCAGGACAATTATCCCAAGAGCAAGAGCAAAAGCAATTATTCCCTCATTTAAACTATCTTTATTGTGGCCCTGGGCTAATTGTTTTGGCGTAATTGTCCTTGGGAATAAAGGGAGGGTGGATTCCCCGGTGGGTAATTATCCAGGTGTAGTTTTCCTAGATTCCTAGAATTTGCTCCTTAAATTTACCAGAAATGAAAATACCGTCAGTCCAAAATTGATCCATATCATTGTCGAGGAGTGACTGGTACCTTTAACGAAGACGTCAATCCATATCATGCCATTAATGGAAGCATCTAGTCTTCTTACGAAAACAGAGCGAACTCAAAGTCATTTTGATGATATTTTAAAGTGACGGCATGATATTTACTGGTATAATTCTCAATTCCACACATTGTTGTTAATAACGTGATAATGGTCAAGAGTTTTATGTTTTGATCAATTTTAAAGGTTATAAGATAGATAGACTGGTTAGAGGGGTAATATCAGATGACTCACTCCACTTATTCTGTTTTCTAGTCCAAGCAATAACATCTAACAAAGGGAAAATGCCCCCTGAACCTCTGCTATCAAAATGTCTGATAGAAGAAAAATATTGTTCATTTAATACAAGTAATAAATAAACGGCTTATGTCG
>JAPZVO010000361.1:0-45257 GCA_029962745.1 Echinometra lucunter
GAAGAAAGAGGGGGAAAAAAAAGGGAAAACGAAGAAGGAAAAGGAGATGTGGAAGAATAAGAAAGAGAATAAGTAAAAAGTACTTGTAGATGAACTAGAAAAAGTAGTAGTAGTAGTAGTAGTAGTAGTAGTAGAAGGAGTAGTAGTAGTAGCAGTAGTAGTAGTAGTAGTAGGAGTAGTAGTAGTAGTAGTAGTAGGAGTAGTAGTAGTAGTAGTAGTAGTAGGAGTAGTAGTAGTAGTAGTAGTAGTAGTAGTAGTAGTAGTAGTAGTAGTAGGAGTAGTAGTAGTAGGAGTAGTAGTAGTAGGAGTAGGAATAGTAGTAGTAGTAGTAGTAGTAGTAGTAGTAGTAGTAGTAGGAGTAGTAGTAGTAGTAGTAGTAGTAGTAGCAGGAGTAGTAGCAGGAGTAGTAGTAGTAATAGTAGTAGTAGGAGTAGTAGGAGTAGTAGGAGTAGTAGTAGTAGTAGGAGTAGTAGGAGTAGTAGTAGTAGTAGTAGTAGTAGTAGTAGTAGCAGGAGTAGTAGTAATAGTAGTAGTAGGAGTAGTAGGAGTAGTAGTAGAAGTAGTAGTAGTAGTAGTACCCGGAGTAGTAGTAATAGTAGTAGTAGGTGTAGTAGGTGTAGTAGTAGTAGTAGTAGTAGTAGTAGTAGTAGTAGTAGTAGTAGTAGTAGTAGGAGTAGTAGGAGTAGTAGTAGTAGGAGTAGTAGTAGTAGGAGTAGTAGTAGTAGTAGTAGTAGTAGTAGTAGTAGTAGTAGTAGTAGTAGTAGTAGAGTAGCAGAAGTGGTGGTAGTAGTAGTAGTAGTAGTAGCAGTAGCAGCAGCAGCAGCAGCAGTGGTAGTAGTAGTAGTAGTAGTAGTAGTAGTAGTAGTAGTAGTAGTAGTAGCAGTAGTAGTAGTAGGAGTAGTGGTAGTAGTAGTAGTAGTAGTAGTAGTAGTAGTAGTAGTAGTAGTAGTAGTAGCAGTAGTAGTAGTAGTAGTAGTAGTATATTAGTAGTAATCTCGTCGTCGTCGTCGTCGTCGTAGTAGTAGTAGCAGTAGTAGCAGTAGAAGTAGCAGTAGTAGAAGTAGCAGTAGCATTAGTAGTGGTAATAGTAGCAGTAGTAGTAGTAGCAGTAGCAGTAGCGGTGGTAGCAGTAGTAGCAGTAGTAGTAGCAGCAGTAGCAGTAGCGGTATTAGCAGTAGTGGTAGTAGTAGTAGTAGCAGTAGCAGTAGTAGCAGTAGTAGTAGCAGTAGTAGTGGTAGTAGCAGTACTGGTAGTAGTAGTAGTAGTAGCAGTAGTAGTAGTAGTAGTAGTGGTAGTAGTAGTATATTAGTAGTAATCATCGTCGTCGTTGTTGTCGTAGTAGTAGTAGTAGTAGTAGCAGCAGTAGAAGTAGCAGTAGCACTAGCGGTAGCAGTAGCAGTAGCAATTGCAGTAGCAGTAGCAATTGCAGTAGCAGTAGCATTAGTAGTAGTAGTAGTAGTAGTAGTAGTAGTAGTAGTAGTAGTAGTAGTAGTAGTAGTAGTAGTGGTATATTAGTAGTAATCGTCGTCGTCGTCGTCGTCGTAGTAGTAGTAGTGGTAGAAGTAGTAGTAGTAGTAGTAGTAGTAGTAGTAGTAGTAGTAGTAGTAGTAGTAGTAGTAGTAGTAGTAGAGCAGCAGCAGCGGTAAAAATGAGAGAAAGACACTGTTTATACTCATAGCCGTGAATTTACAAATTGGACCTCTGAACCTTTATTTTGATTACCAGTTTAATGCACTTTCATGTCAACCAGTGTGTTACCTCTGAAATGAATGGTAATTGTGAAATTATCCCATATTCCGTTCAGGAAAATAAAGCAAGAAATATAATGTCCATTGGACCATTATTTTATGTATGAATAAAATAAAAACCGAACAACTGGAAAGGATGAACAGCTTACTAAACTAACATTTTAAGCTTCCTCGGGCAATCATCATGATATGTATATGACTTTGAGAAAGCACTTCATTGTAATTCAATAAAATCACAAGATGATTTTGTTATCTACACTTCAAGTTTCACTTTCCTTCTTTAAATTCACTTTGAAACACCCAGAGTTTCGTTTTTATCTTGCTAATTAATGCTCTTCAAAATCGCGTGCCAGTGAGTCTTAAAGGCACAAAATGTTTTGCAATTATTGTTATCATTATCCAGGCCCTATAAGTGAAACTTTTATTCTGTTGTTTGATAATGACTATTATCATAAGAAACTGATAAACAGTGATGTATAAATATGGTTAGGAATACACCAAAGATTAAGTCAGGAAGCAGGGAGCAGGAGTCGTCAGGCGGTAACGTCCACTGACAACTCTTTGTGTCCGCTGCAAACTGACTCTGATGGGACCTCGGTTCGAACCGGAGTCACGTCTTTTGCAAGGTGTATTCTGATTAATACACATCTGCAAAACTTCAATTAGACGCGGGCGCACACGCCCACACACGCAGATGTAACAACATAACTAACATGGCTAGATAGTTGTGTGAAATATATACACAAATTTACGTATTTTCAAAAAAATTAGAAATTTTAATTTTCACCACACAGACCATGCAGATCATGTAGACAGTACACCAACATAAATGGTTTTATTATTTCGCTTTATACTGAATGTGTATAAGTATGTAACACACTACCAAGAAGTGACTGACATACGAAAAATACTCATACTAAACTACTCACGATCTTTTTCCTTCTCCTTTTTTGTGAAGAAAACATAATATATGTTTCGAGAGAGAGAGAGAGAGAGAGAGAGAGAGATCTATACCTCTGTGTTTCTTAAGATACATAATGCACTTAGATCTGAGCGCCATCGACATGTTTGTTGACAATGGTAATTTTACTTCAATCTGTAATCTATTCCCAGTTCTCTTGTTTTATGCAATGAAAATGTTTACACCATAATCAGCTTGGATTTGTTGAGCACATAACAGCTCACTACAAAGTGAATTTGGGCGACTGATGATTTATACGAACCAATGGTGTAAACAGGCAGCAAAAAGTGATAATGAAAGATAATACTGCTAATATGACAAAAAGGTCTATATTTATATTTTGTAATACTAATCTGCTTTCACTTTTGGATTGCTATCGTCAGTCTTATCATCATCTTCCTCCCTGACATGATTTGTGTCCCTTCGCGTGTTTAATATACTTTCACTTCCTCTCTGTGATTCATATCCAGGATATCAGCAGAATTCTATTTTTGTTGAGCCATGAAGAAAATTTCCTTTTCATTTTCAGGAAAGGTTATTAATTATTATTCATCACATGTTAAGTTTCAGAAATAAATGATAGTACGCATTCCCAGTGAAAGAATCAACGTCAAACGCGGCGGTAAATGGAACGAAATGTTTTTTTGTCACTACCACAGGAACATTCACTTAATTTTACGTGTAGCTTCGCAAATTTCTTATTTTTTTATAATCAAAGCCAATAATAAAGTCTTACACTTTGATACCGTTCATTCGTTGTATTTTTCCGTGTGTAACATTTAGTTCAAGATCCATTTTCTGGGAGACAAGGTTCATAGAGAATATTATCGATCATGATTTCTTTACAATTTTCGTCTTTATCAAGGGGCGCTCCCCTGTCTCCACTCTTCTTTCCCACCTCGTCCTGTAAAGTTTGTTTTCTTTCATTTGCAAGTGCAGATTCCATACGTTCACTGTTTCGTTCGTCAAAAAACTCGTCTCCTTCATGATGAAATGTGTCTGTCCTGACTTCCATGTACAAATTACTACAAGCAAGATTGGTCGCTTTCTCATGGTCCGTTTCTTGCGCTTCCTTTAATTGATCTTCTTTTGCGCAGTTGTCGGTTGTATCGTGGATGACACAACAATCCTCCTTCAAGCCACCATGACAATCTGCCAGTAAAGTGTTTTCACTGCAACCACTTGGAGGCTTGATACGACTGCAATCCTTTGGTAGGCCTATTATGACGTCATTGGAGGCTACTGGTAAGATGGCTCCATCACAGTCTATCGGTATTGGGGGTAGACTGATATCATGACGTGCTCTTGTGAAGCTAGTAAGTCTTATGGCACCATCATCATCTTGCGATGATAGATCAGCAATGGTGTTGTAGACGTGATTAGCTAGTCCGCATGTATTATCCCTTCTATTCTGCTGTGCTATGTCTTGAAGAGGACTCATGTCGTCTTGGGCTATGTCAGGGTCTAGTGTAAAATAGTCCTGAGAAGTGTGGGCCAGGTTGAGCTGAGATCTTCGAAGATGCTGGGTTTTTCTGCAAAGTAAAAGGACCAAAGGCAATTATCACGCATTGTCTTGTTATCTTTCAAGGTGAACAATGTTCCTTAGGTACGTATGATGTTGGTCCACTTCATAATAAGTGCACTGTTAATTATTTAATTCATAGTACACAATGAGTACTCACTATCCGATCATCAATACCGATTAGTTCCACACACACATCAAAAAATAAAAGAAATTTAAATGGTAGAATGAAAAGAAAAGGATTACACGAAAAAACATTAATTTATCAATAAATCTTACTAGTGGAATTTCGGTTGAAAATATAGAAGTACGTAGATTTAAAATTTATGCATACCCCTCCCCTAGATGATATAATCTGTTAACAAAGAATAATATGAACATATATAAAACCAGTATCAAAAAATCTCATAGCAAAGATAGGCCCCACCTATAACAATATCCAACATGTTTCAGTAAATATTTGGTCATGTCTACAAAAACAATATAAAATAGCAGCAACAAGTGGAATTGTTTAATAATTACCGATGAAGATGATACCATCTGAAGGCAAAAAATAGCAGCAATGAGAACAAGACTACCATAGCAACAGGGAAGGTAATGGCTAATATTTCTGCAGAGTGAAATCAATAGATAAGAATCTGAAAATTATTGATTTGCATATTCTTTCAATTTTCTAAAGTAAATGAATACATAATATCTGTTAAACAGTTAAAACGATGTGTTAGCATGATTAGCAATCCCGGGATCAGTGGGAGAAGGACGAGAAGGGCGGGGTAGTAAACAAAGAGGAAGAAGAAGAGGAAGAAGAAGAGGAAGAAGAAGATTGAAGAAGAAGAAGAAGGAGAAGAAGAAGAAGAAGAAGAAGAAGAAGAAGAAGGAGGAGGAGGAGGAGGAGGAGGAGGAGAAGGGGAACAAGAAGGAGGAGGAGGAGAAGAAGAAGCAATACGGTAATGTAAGAAAATTGGAAATTTTCACTCGGAGGAAAATTCCATAAACAAGTAAGAGCAATTTTTGTGTAAGTCTTACAGCTGACCAACTTAATTTCTAACCTCTCAAAATAATGTACTGCCATTTAAATAAATTACCTTCTTGTCCATTGGGAATAAGATTGTTATTCAGGAATCCAAAATGAGAAGAGATAAATCCTGACAAATTAGGTTTAAATCAATTATTTCTAGGATTTTGGCCTCATACCTGACTGAGAATGGTCAAAACTGAATTTGCATAAATTTCAGTTTTAGTGAAAGCAGATCTTTCCTAGGTCAAGATGTTTTATGTGCAATAACACTTATGATGTCTGCTAAAAATTACTGTATATATGAAAAAAAATGTTATGATAATGATCATGTCACATGAATTCGAAACACTGCGCATTATGCCATTAGTAATTTTATTTACTAAAATCCGGTTTTTCCTAAGGGGGGGGGGGCTCGACTTGTTTGTCATAATGTCAGTCCCTTGCAGAGACGATCTCTCTTTTTTGACATTAAGGGGGGGGGGCACAGCTGAACGTTTCTGACAACACAAAAAAATTAAATCTTCAGCGTTTCCCCTTTACTCCAAAAATCTGTGACACACAATTCACCTTGGTTTGGTTTCAGTATTTTATCATTTGCTTCACTAATGTGCTGATAGAGTTATCAATAGCAGATGTTATAGAGATCCCGATTTACATAATTATTTGACCGTTGATATTAATAACAAAATATTACCTTCAATAATGAGAAAATGAGTAACGATTATTAAGATATGACCGCTTTGCAAAGACTTACCAGCATGACCAAACAAATGTTGTCTTGCACTTCTGAGCTGAGAAATCCACAAAATATTATTGAAATTACTTGAAACTAAAGTCATAATACAGGAATATTACAATATTACAGCACGATAAACTGTATACCTACCACCATAATGACCATGACCAGGTTCATTCTGAGATAGATTAGTTATGCGAGAGACTTTAGTTGTTGCATCAAACGGGTTCTCCATGTCCGTTGCTTCTCTCGTTGATGTTATTTTCCTTGTTGTTTTTGTAGACATGGTAGATGTTGTTGTTGTTTCTGATGATGTTTTCGTTGTTATCATTTGTGCTGTATAGCAAGATTACACAGTACATAAATTTCATCTTGTCGACAAAAAGTAGTGCACTATTTCTGTTTAAATGAAAAATGTTAATACATTTCGTTCCGATGATGGACTTAGTTTGTTTTCCCACCTATGAATTTACGTTCAAATTCATATATATTAGGCTTTTGCATTTTTGATTTTATTCATATCTTGCTTTTAACACTATGAAAACAATTTAGAAGCAGAAAATTTCACACGCCATTAATTTTTCATTGTATATAGACAATTACCTGATCACTGGAATATATTACTCTATAACAAATACAAATCAAATACATAGGAAAGAAACTCAGTTCAAATTTCATCTGCTGGGAATGAGAAGAACATGAAATTATTAATTCGGTTCACTTTTATCAATACCCCAAGAACTAGATTTATATTAAGCATTTTTATTCAATATGTGACGTATATGTGTGAAAAAACAGGTTCATAATCAGATAATCAATAGTGTTTCCACTTTCGTCTACACTCTTAAAAATTCCGAGTCAGACTGACCCGGAAAATAGTCCGTTGGGGCCACACTCCATTCCGGGTCAAAAATGACCCAGAACAGGGTCACGAAGACTTGTTTCCAGGTCACATTTGACCTTATTCCGGGTTATTTTGACTTTAATCCGTGTCATTCTTGACCCGGAATGGAGTGTGGCCCAATCGGACTATTTTCCGGGTCAAGTCTGACTCGGAATTTTTTCTAGAGTGTACTGAGCGGTGAATATCCACTCAATACTGTAACAAAGAATTAATGCCCATTATACTCTCCTCAGACGATTTGCACCACGATGACATATAACAAAATATAAGACTATGAAAGATGGTGATCTTATTCACATTTTTGTTTCAAATCAGTTGTGATAGGGTTGTTATTTCCGGATTGGCAGTTCTTGTGATCGTGTCACATGCTGCCAGTACAAAATAACTGTACATATATGAAGTTGGCGTTATTCGCAGATTGAAAAGGAAAGAGAATTTTTCCTCTAAAAAATGAACTAAAAATTTGAAAAACGTCTAGAAACTTGAATCGTAAAAGCGCTACCAGTGCTTGTGACCAACCTGATGCCTCTACAGCCTGAAGCTGAATGCAGAATCCTGATTTTGAGGTGCTGAAATCAGAGGTAAAGATCATCGTGATCGAAGAGGTAGTTGATATGAAGTCTCGTAATCTGAGCACCTCACCCACCCAGTGCCCTGACCAGTCTCGCCATGAACCTTCCTGGTTGGTAAATCTATCAACCCAATCACCAATGTACAGGTGGTCTCTCCCAGTTTCGACATTGAATGCTCGCACGATGACTGAGATGACGAAGCCTTGTGGAGCACGGATGTGCCATAGATGATAGGAATTGTTCGAGTATTTTCCTGGGTAATTCGGCGACTTAATCGAAATAGACTCATTCCTTCTCAGCTCCGTCATATCTACAAGAAGGAAAACACCCTAACTTCAAACTTGTGCGTAAAACTGAAAGAAACGTATTCTTACTCGAAAAATTTTTCAATGTAAAATAGCCTTCGTTCATGGAAAAGGGTACATTAAAACACAGCGAAGGTATGAGTCCGTCAATCGTCCCGATTGGATTCAAACTCATATTAATGAGCCAAATCGCTTCCTCAGTTCTTTTCAGCACTGTTCAGTACTGCTCAAGAATTTTCGTTCTTCGTCTTCATGTTTCTCTTGAAACTTCTACATTATTATTAACAAATGATTAAATTGTTCAATTATCTTAAAACTCAACATCAGCAGAAACCTTTGATCTTCAATTTTTACTGTAATACTTCAAAAGTGACTTTTCGAGGATATTATTATGAATTAATGTACCTGAGTATATAATTCATAGCAAATAATCCCTTAAACGCGTATATTTTTCATTTTCGATACAGAGAATATGTGAAGTTCTGCAGATGAAATAATTAATGACCTATTTTCAATTCATAGAATAACATTGGGAAGGAAGCTAGATAGACACCCCTCTTGCAATTAGCTGATTGTCAGCGTTACCTGATGCATTTGTGGATGTAATGGTTATACTAAAATTCTTTTTCCAATCTGGTCGGATGATGCTTCGTAGTCTGATCCATGCTGAGTTTCCTACAGATGTCACCACGCTAGGCAAGTCCGATCCACTGAAGCTTGCTAATCGTGTATAAGATTGCTTGCCATTAAAACGAAGCGTTTCTCCATCTACGTTGGTTCCATCACCAATGTCCAGGAATACATAGCCACGTTCAAAATCAAAATTAAGGAAAGTGACTCTGATCCTACGGCCGATCGTTGTATTTAAAATCCAGAAGAATTCTCCCTCAACAGTCTGGTTTGAATCATATGACGAAAGGTTGACACTCTCACTTCCGGTTAGCCAAACATAAGCTGTAACAGGAAACAAAAATAAGTTTTCTGTACTCCATATTCACTCTGTGGATACGAAAAAGATATAAAGCCCTGGAATAAAATTATTAGACCAGCTTTATTCGCAAGCATTGAGCAATTTTAATTTTGTTAATTGTGAAGCTCGAAAATGATTACTGTGACCTAATTTGATATTAGTGCACTATAGTACTAGCAAATATTACCCCTATAATAATTACCCAAGGACAATCACCACTAGGACAACTACATCAGGGACAAGTTGTCCCGGACATAATCCTCTCCCCCCCCCCCAAAAAAAAAAAAAAAAAAAAAAAAAATCAAATACACCCACTCTTCATAAATTCCAATCTGAAAGTAAATTTTTGACCATCTTATAAACTCTAAATGCTCGGAAGTATTTGCTTTCTTCTCTCGCTTTGTGCGATACAAAATCCTTGTTATAGGTTTTCCCGCCCAGTGTCGTCATAATTTCATCCGATTTAACGATGGGATCATTCAATTTCGAGCAAATTTGAATGGCCTTCGAGACCAACAATCAAAAAGCTAGCTAGTTAATCGTTTTAATATCCACGAGAAATATGACAAAGAGGAAAACAATATACTTACACGTGCCTGCTTCGCAAATTTTAATAAAAAATACAAACGCCAACAAACGACAGATGAGAGACAAAGTAATTCCACGTCTACACATCTTGGGGAAAAACTTGAGTGTTATAACACGAACAACAGTGACCCACTAAAGTCCATACTATATTGAAATGTTCATTACTGTTTGCGCTGGTCTATAAAGAACTGACTTGTGACGAAATTTCTTTCAGTTTCGACAGTGACAAGGCTTCAAGCCATTGAAAAAGTGATTTTGATGATGTATCTTGTAGTTTCGTTTTCGTTTTGTTTATTGCTCTTCTTGTCATAAACAAAAAATATTCAATATTTTAAGCTGTACCACTAGGGTTGTAAACTTTCAGTATAATGTTGTTGTTATGGTATGAGAATTTGTATTCCTTCTCCAGCAGAAGCTGATATTAAGGTTAGTAATTTCTTAATAGTCCTTGAGACAAAAGTGAAATGATTCGATCTTTGGATTCGCTATGGAAAAAAACTCTTGGTGATAAAGAGGAAACTTATACAAACAACTATATTGATACCTGTCTCTAGCAATTGAAAGTAACTCAATCAGCCTGTCAGATAGTGCGGGACTTGATAGTTGCCAAGCGGTACTTAAAATGCAATTTTATGTTGATTCTTGGAAACATATATTTTTGGAAAGGTATTATTAAAAAACAGTGAATGATATTTCCAAATTTTTCGGAAATGAAAAAAAAAACCTTAGAAATTATTTATAGTGCATTACTGATGGAAATCTCTAGTCTATTTATAGATATGATATTGCAGATGATTTTCGAGAAGAGAAAAATGCAGAAAATACATAATTAAAGCAAATATAGATTTTATTCTAATAAATTTAAAAACACCCTCTATGATAGCTAAATTACACAGTTATTTGCTCGAAGTAGTATTTTCGACATTTACAAAGTTAGATCAAAGAGTGTGAAGAGACAAGAAATACTTGATCCATAGACGCCAAAATCCAGGAGATAGGGTGGGAGGATGGGGCAGATCCCCTTAGCCTTCCTTCTAAAAAAAGAAGGAAAAGAAAAAATGAGAATAAATACAATGAAGTAGGCCTATAGTCATATATTAAACTTTGCTCCAAAAAGTTGCTGGAAGACCTCTCTTTGCCTGACGCGAGGAGATGGGGTTGGAGGATGGGACAGCGGAATCCCCTTCTCATTATTGTTATGGAAAGGGGTAAATCGTCAGTGAGAGGCCCCGCTTGATTATTGTTGCACAAAATCTTATTTCTACATCTCTTACAAGAGTGGGGACATGTTTTCTCTTTAAGCGGATGAGGAGGTGTTCGTTAGTTGATTGGCGATGAATAAAATTTGTATGAATGAAGAAAAAAAAACAACTTTATCACATAGGATTTTCATACTAGCACTTTAATTTTGTAAGGTTATGAAATGACATTTCGAATATATATTTTTAAGGTTGGTTTACAGGAAGCAGACATAGATCTTTTTTCAAGTAGTTCCATCAAGATTTAGATCAGAATTTTCTTCGGATGTATTCCTTTCGTTTTCGTTTCCCATTCAATGAGTGGCCTCCTCTTTAGAAAAGAGGTACCAAAGTATTCCTTGCGACGATGCCCTTCCTTGTTTTTACAGATATATTATTTCGTCCCCAACTTTTCTTATAAAAATCAAGGATTAACCACTGCGAAATTGAAGTTGTCAAGGCATTACTTCATCGGAACATAGGGATTTTAACAAAGTATATTACGCCCCAGCTCATTCATAGTTTAATGAAATATTGTACTTCGTGGATATCTCAGTGAAATAGGAACATTCCGCTCAGTGGCGTAACTACGGGGGGGGGGGGGGGGGGGGACGGGGGCACGGGGGGCACGTGCCCCCCCCCCCCCCCCATCGGCTGGCAAAAAGAAGAAGGAAGAAAACAAGGAGAAGGAAAATGGTACATCGGGAAGCGCTCCCTAGCTTCGCTCGCTAGCATTTAAGTAACTTAACCAATGCCGATGCTAATTACTATTCTTATGAAAGGAATCAGTTTGCATCTTGTGTCTCAATCTAATGTTATAGGCTGCTATTGTTCCACTCACAGAATGTTAGTAATAACCACGTCTGGATTTCACTCCAAGAAGTTTACTTAAAAGGGGCCTTTCAGTAGATGGCCTAGAGAAAAAAAAAAACAAAAATTCTCATTTGTTCGTTTGCTAGCTCGCTACTCCCGCTAGGAAAAGCTAGAAACAAAATGATTTCGGGCACGGCAATTATATTTCAGAAGCGAGTTAGCAGAGTAAAATATTTAATATTTGGGCAGCGAGGAGGTTCACAAAATTACAAAAAATCCACTTTATTTTGCTGACGAATCCATACATGAACGTATTTTGTAGGGGGGCGGGTGGACCTCGCTGACTTTGCTCGCTTGTAAAAACAGAATGTTTTCGGAGGGTGAGCGAGGTACCTAAACCTATTCATATTCAGCTCACAGAGGATCGTATAGATTATTTAGATATTGATATTTCGATGACGAAATAACACTTCTACAATGAAAAAAAAAAGTATAATTTTACTCGCTCGCTGCGCTCGCTCGATAAATAATTGTTCGATTTTTTTTCTCAAAGCAAACGAATTGGACGAGTGAGGTGACCAAATGAATAATTCAGATGTTTCATATGCTCACAGTGTAGTTTACTGAAGGGGTGAGTGTGTGCTTCCTCCCTCGCTTCACTCGCTCGTAATGGTAAGAGACGTGGTAGTTTCGGACTGATTTTCAGAATACCGGCCAAGGAATCACGCACCCGCCAGTGATCCATCTTGCACGTGTTGAACATAACTGAAGTAAACGACATTATTTTGCCTAAACGTTCGTACGTACACAAGCTAGCGAACACATTTACTTGTTTGCGCGCATGCGCTTCGGTGTGATAGGGGGAATATGGATATTACGGACCGATAATTAGTACAGAGGCGCAATAGGAAAATGACAATTTTCGCGGAGGAGGGGTGTATGAATGTTGTTACCCTAGTCATATCAGCTGAGCACTGGCTGAGCCATTTTGACGTAATTTGTGTTGAGTTAATCAATTAGAGACAAAATAATATCTTTTCTGCGAAATGCCTCATTCAGGTAATAATTGATTTTTAGTTCCAAATATCTATTAAAGGTTTGATTATCAACATTGCTCAATACAATATGACTGGAGGCGGGGGATGTGGAAGGGTGTCGCAGACGAACTGACTTGGCAAAGCAGTAAGCAAAATATTAATGGGGGAAAAGAAGAACGAGGACATAGCTCAGTTATTTACCTGCCAGTCATCAATGCTTGGAAAAATAAGGATTACATTAATCGTTAGATGATTTTTAATTCCATAACTCTTCGAAATATTGATCTAAGTTACTAAAGTCGGAAATACCAACTCGGGCAGCAGACAACATGCTTTGTTTGGATTGTACGGGGCGTTTCAAATTTTTATAAATGATATCCATTATTTGCTGCAAATTTTGCATTTTCTGCATTGTTTCTTCTTTTAAAAATCATCTGCATTAACCTTCCTATGCATAGATAAAGAATTGATATCCCTAACGCAGGAAAAGAATTGAGGAAGCCATCACCCCCTCCCCTTTCCCTTCAATAAATGCTTGAAAAGTGACTTTATGCCCATTTTAAAATTGGGAAAGAACGTCCATGGTATAACCTTTCAAAAAAGGTATGTTTCCGAAAAATCATTTTAAGCCACTTTTTTGATCGGTTGACAACGGACACATGACGGACTAGGAGATGTGCGTGAATCACATGGTCAAACCTCAGGATGTAAAACTGTATTTAATTGTTCAAACTATTGCCGTGCTATGCCATCTCGGTATCTCTCTCCCTCTCTCTCTCTCTCTCTCTCTCTCTCTTTCTCTCTCTCTTTCTCTCTCTCTCACTCTCTCTCTCTCTCTCTCTCTCCCTTGATCCATCTAATTCACATCTACAAGGCACCAGTCTGGTATAATTTCGTTTATCCTGTATTCAAATAATGATAAGGCATCATTTAAGGCAATATTTACTCATATTATACAATAAAGAAAATATCTTATTAATGTATATAAACTTTTACCAACTTAATCACATTAAAACACATGAGAGTGAAATAGCATCTAAAATATGATATCAATTTTGTTCATGCTTTCTCATTTATGTCAAGTTATTTGGGACAGTTTTGATTAAAAACGGGATGTTGCACTCAACCATATATTGCCGTATTTCTGTAAAACGTATTTCTTTTAATGGTACTTCAACCATGTCAACGTTTCTTTCCTTCAGTTCATGAGGCAGAAAAAGTATGTTGTTTCGGATTTAAGGATGTTCCACAGTTAAAATCAAATCCATGTCATTTTCTCCAATTTTTGCATAGAGTTACTTTGGTACCTATGTAGGCCAAAAATGAAAAAAATAATATTGGTTCATGTGCTTATTTTTTTTTCTACGGGACTTTGAAGTTGCCATGATTGGATGGCAGATAAAATGACGCAATCAAGAGATTTAGGCCTCTATTGGAACTCACGATTTCGACAAACGAGTATAAATCACTTTTACTCTGTCAAAACCCTATTAAACTTCTTCAAATCTTCCAGATTTGTAGCGAAATGTATGACAAAGGTGGAAAGGCTCTTTAAACTGGGCCATCTGTACTTTTCTTTAAACTAGCAGTGCCCTCATGTGGCGAAAATGGTGCCAAAAAGGACCAAAAAACATATCTTAGAGGCTTGGAATCTAGACGAAAAATAAAAAGGAAAGTTTAAGCTGCACTTTATTCAAAATCCATGTCATTTTCATGAAAATTTGCAAAGTTGTAGAGGAATGCCTACTGAAAAGGTAAACACATTAAAAAAAGGGGGGTTCATGTGCTCGTTTTCAAGCTGTCGGCGCCCTAATGGCTGTGAATCGGCTTGAAAACCACAAAAACGGTAACAACAATACTGATAATCTAATCCAAAATATGACCGATTCAATTTTATGGTCCCAAACATTCAAAACCCATGTCATATTCATCTTTCTCTCTAGAATTGTAGAGGAGAGTATACTGAAGAGATTAAAACATTAAAAAAGTGGGGTCCATGTGCTTGTTTTTTAACTATCGTCGCCCTAATAGTTGCGAATCGGCTTGAAAACCACAAAATGAGCCAAAAACATGCAAAATGTTGAGAATCTAATCCAAAATACGGCCGATTCAATTTTATGGCCCCAAACATTCAAAACCCATGTCATATTCGTCTTTCTCTCTAGAATTGTACAAGAAAGTATACTGAAGAAATTGAAACATTAAACAAGTGGGGTCCATGTGCTTGTTTTTGAACTATCGTCGCCCTAATACTTGCGAATCGGCTTGAAAACTACAAAACGCGCCAAAAACATGCAAAAGGCTGAGAATCTACACTGAAAACGAAAGTTGGTCAAATGACTAAAAAGATTAGTCATTCACTATGTCTTATTTGACTAAGAAATATTTAGTCATTTGTTTTTAAACTGACTAATATTAATTAGTCACTCAAATTATGACTTATTTGAGTAATCCTGGAAATAATTAGTATTGCATGAGAAAGAATTTCTCCGTAAATAGTCCTTCACTGAAATCATTTAGTCTTACATTAGTCTTTCATTAGTCTTTTTACTAATCATTTGCTAGTCAATGATGACATGACGTGGTGCCCGAGGTAAGCTGTCAGTCATGGGAACTAATATCACACATGCATATTCAAATTTATATATACTGTTTAAAAAACAATGGCTGTTCTTGACACCCTGAATGCTTGTCATAGGCTTGACTGACATAGCAACAAGTACAGCTGAAGTAGTGTACGCAAACTTGATTCCAAGTTATTTTTGTAGTTAATAGAGTCGGACCTGTTTACTAACATTTTCAAATTTTATGCATACCTTTCAATCATTGGTTGTTGTTGATAACCGGAAAGCTTGCCAAAGGCTTTCAAGACAGAGCAACAAGATTAGTAATGCTACCCAAGTAGGCAAGTGTGTTTGTTCATTACTAACAGGTTTAAGGAATATCTCCTTAGTCTATAGTGCAGACGTCCGGTCCAGGTTTTCCTGAGATGATATGAACACTTATCATTGGACTTCTCAATTAAACACAGGAATAATGCCTGCAGAAATAAGTAAAAATATCCCCTCAGGTATGCAGTATTCAGTTTTCTGAGAGTAGGAACTCCGAAAGAGGGGTTTTCCCACTAAAGAAAGCACACGAATTGCGGATCGCGAACAATATTCGCCGATTCACATTACATACACAATGCCATTGCTATTTGAACATAATCACTGTGACCACCTAATTTGCCATTAGGTAACCTAACCAATTGTACTGGTTGCCTGGCTGGCAACCAAGGAAAAAGGTGAAGTGAGAGCCCTGTGAATCTTTACTAAAGCTTTAGACAGGCTTTACAATCAATTGCAATTGTTACCATATATCATGACGAATGTAAATCTAGTCAGCTCGGCAGGCTTGGTGTTGCATCTGCGCTGCGCTGTGATGCACCGTGAACAATCAGCTGTGCGCGTGATTTGCGCGTGACGTTTTAACCTGCGCGGTAGGGATGTGCAGAAACATAACTGTGGAATGTCCTTAATTTCGTGATATAGTATCACAAACCTTTTTTTTTTTTTTTTTTGCATACGTATCCAACAATCACTGGTCTCCTTCTTACAAAGGCATTATTAGTTCCATACAATCATAAATCTTACAATCTCAGAGGCTTTCTGAAAAAAAGAGCATACAAATGTAACTACGCATTCTCAGTAGTACAGCCAATCAAACGTGGCGGTAGATGGAACTTAATGTATGTATTTGTCACAAGCACAGGAATAATCATTGGTTTTTAAGTGCAGCTTTGTAAATCTCTTATTTGTATTTTTCTTTATAATTAAAGCCAATTATAAAGTTTTATACTTTGATACTGGTTCATTCGTTGTATTGTAGGCCTACTGTGTGTAACATTTAGTTTAAGATCCATTTTCTGGGAAACAAGGTTCATAGAGAATATTATCGATCATGACTCCTTCACACTTTTCGTTTTTATCAAAGGTAGTTCCCCTCTCTGCCACTTCTGCCTGTAAAGTCTTTTTTCTTGCATTTGGCAGATTCAAAATATCCTCTGTTTCGTTCATCAGAAAACTCGTCTCCTTCATGATGAAAGTTGTCTGTCCTGACTTCCATGTACAAATTACTACAAGCGAGATTGTTCACTTTCTCGTCGTCCGTTTCTTCTGCTTCCTTCAATTTATCTTCTTTTGAGCAAGTGTCGGTTGTGTCCTGGATGGCGCAACGATCCTCCTTCATGTCACCATGACAATCTGCCAGTAAAGTGTTTTCACTGCAACCACTTGGATGCTTGATACGACTGCAATCCTTTGGTAGGCCTATTATGACGTCATTGGAGGCTACCGGTAAGATGGCTCCATCACAATCTATCGGTATTGGGGGTAGACTGATATCATGACGTGCTCTTGTGAAGCTAGTAAGTCTTATGGCACCATTATCATCATCATCTTACAATGTTAGATCAGCAATAGAGTTGTAGAAGTGATTAGCTAGTCCGCATGTGTTATCCCTTCTATTCTGCTGTGCTGTGTCTTGAAGAGGACTTGTGTCTTCTAGGAATATGTCAGGGTCTAGTGTAAAATAGTCCTGAGAAGTGTAGGCAAGATTTGGTTGAGATCTACGAAGATGCCGGGTTTTTCTGCAAAGTAAAAGGACCAAAGAAAATGATCGTGGATTGTCATGCAGTATGTGTAGATGAACAATGTACCTTAAGTACAATTGATGTTGGTTCACTGTGAACTGAATAATGTTCTGGATTTAATTGCATTGACACCCCCCCCCCCCCACCCCGTCCCATGTGAAGGTATATGAAACCAATGATACAATTTCTAGCTAAAGACATGTCTCTCAGCGAACAATATTCACGCTTCATACTTATGGTAGAAATTACATAATGTCTACACAAAATAGGAGCAACAATAGGAAAATATGATACTAACCTACGGAGATGATACCATCTGAAGGCAAAGAATAGCACCATTGTGAGCAGGACAACCATGACAACCGGAGAGGCAATAGTTAATATTTCTACAGAGCAACATAAATAGATAAGATATGAGGAACTAATAAATACTGACGCCGGAGTCGTAGATTCTGTCAAATGCATTATAAAGAGGAGGCGGAGGTGGAGGAGGAGGAGAGGGAGGAGGAAGAGAAGAAGAAGAAGAAGAAGACGACGACGACGACACTGCAGTCGTCTAGCAGTAGAAGTAGCAGTAGTAGTTTTGGCCCAGTGACTGTAGCCCTTTCCAAGCAACAGCAAATTAAAGCTCGTTCATATAAAATTCAATTCATTCATAAAAATCCAAAACAAATATATACTATTGGTAAATCATATTTAAATTAATATCAACTCACTATAAGTATATATTATTCGATTATCTGCATTTAAATGAATATACGTTTTAGTACAAAGGTATGTGTACTTTGGTAAAGATTGCATATAGTGCAATAAACTATTGATGCTTCTTAACATTTCCTGTAAATGTGGCAGAAAATTTATCATACTGACATTTGTCACCAAATATTTAGACTTTATAATCACGTCCTGAAAACCTATTACACCTACCACGTGAAGACTGAAAATCAGATTGATTCTCCGTTTTTGTTGTTGCTGTTCCTGTGGTCGTTGTAGTTTTTGGTGTTGATGATGATGATGATGATGATGATGATGATGAAGACTGCTCTGTAATAAGAGAACATGTTTTGAGAACGTGTATTTTTTTTCATGCCTACAGAAGGCAATGGACTTATAAAAGATTATTTTAGATTAATTGTCATGTACTGATACATGTCGTTGGCACCGTTGCCAGAGTTAGCATAATCGTACTTTTTAGCACAATTTTACCCCCTTTGGCATCTAGCATTATGCCTAGCATAATTTAATACAATTTGGAAAAATTCTAGCATAATTTTTCGATTTTTTGCTAATCAACGAATTTTTTGAGTAAAATACACCTGAAAGTGGCACGCACCCTTTCTTTTACCTTTTTCTTTTTCTTTTTTCTTTTTTCTTTTTTTTTTTTTTTTTTTTTTTGGGGGGGGGGGGGGTGTTGTTTGTTTGTTTTTCGGCAAAGTTTTGGGGTAAAATACATCTGAAAATTCCGAGGACCTTTTATTCATTTATTTATTTATTTATTTATTTATTTTTGCCTAATTGTCAGCAAGTTTTTCGGATAAAATACATCTGAAAATTGCTTTTCAATTGCTTCATGTGTTTTGTTTTGTTTTGTTTCTGTTTAGGGCATAATTTAGCATATTTTTTCGCTGATCCCTAGCATTATTGAATTTTTATCACTGGTCACACTGGTCGCTTGTCATATATCGTTTGAGGTGTTTACGCACCTAAAGTCAAATACATGTATATATCGAGCAGAATATTGCTTCATTCAATTTACTATCAGAAATAGAGTGTCATTAAAAAATCATAAACGTTTATAGTTTTGCACTTTTCGTCTACTGGGTGCCAAGAGTTATTACCCTTTCGACTCTGCACAGACGATTCTAATTGTAATATAATAGATTATCAGAAATTTCTGGTTACAGTTTGTTGTGGTAAAGTAAAGTAAAAGTTGTGGTATTTCGTAGTAATTAGAGACATCCGAGATGTAATATTACTATTCTTAATTTCTTGTGAGAGCGTCCCATGCTGCATGGCAATTAAGAAAATCATATGATTTGAAACTGAGGTTATCTCCTTATAAAAAAGTAGCCAGATATTCTAAAACTTAACCTCACATCATTAAAACTGTTTAAAACTAGAATGATCATAAAAGCACTAGTAATTAAGACCAACCTGGTGCCTCTACAGCCTGTAGCTGAATCCAGAATCCTGATTTTGAGGAGCTGTAATCAGTGGTAAAAATCATCGTGATCGACGAGGTAGTCGATGTAAAGTCTCGTAATCTGAATCCCTCGGCCGTCCAGTGCCCTGACCAATCTCGCCATGACTCTTCTTGGTTGGTAAATCTGTCAACCCCATCACCAATGTACAGGTGGTCGTTCCCAGTTTCGACATTGAATGCTCGCACGATGACTGAGATGATGAAGCCTTGTGGAGCTCGGATTTCCCATAGACGATAGAAGTTGTTTGGGTAGTTGGACGGGTATCTCGGCGACTCAAGCGAAGTCAGCTCATCCCTTTTCAGCTCCATGATGTCTACAAAAAAGTACATTTACTCAGTGTGCCTAAAATGGAAAGGACTTTAAACATGTTTAAAAGAAGGCGCGGGGAAGGCGGTTATGTATTTTATAGTAACGATTCTAGTACATTTTCCCAGCACTACTATATCTGATAACTACCTTTACTAAAGGTAAACCTGTAGAAAACTACCCAAAGAGAAATTACCGAATGAACTACCATCCGTAAAGAGGGTAAAGAAGATAAGTCATGCCTAGGTAACATTTGGCCTACATTGCCCTTACAGAGCCCGTATAAACTCATCGTATCTTCCATATCGTACGGCCTCCGTAGGGAGTCAAGCTCTGACTGTACAATTTTTGTACGATTTCACGGTCTCCTTACGGGCATCGTAGCCTCTAAGATTTTGTTTAGTGCGAATGCCTAGTTTACATTTCCCCCGGGCGCCGTGCAATAAATCGGTTATACGTTTTTCCTTGCGATTTTTCGGGCATTGTAGGTGGCTACGGGCTACGGCGTTTGTGTTTATATTATTTACGGTCATCGTGCCATATTTCCTGTATTGGCCATCGGGGCAGGCATTGGGATGCCCGAACAGAGGCTGCCCGGAGATTGTACGGTAATCGTGCAATCTCTGCAGCCTCCCCATGGAAATCGTACGGAGCCCGTGCAGAGGATGCGCGGTGTCCGTACAGCCGCGAGCGTTCCGTGCAATGTCCGGGCGGGAATTGCGCGGTGCTGCCTACGATATTTACGGGCTACGGGCTTACGTTTTTTTTTTTAAATTTGTATAACTCCTCGCGATACAAAATCGTAGAGGCTGCGGAGCAAGTGAATATGTACGGACGCCGCCTGCCTCCGCATGAAGGCCGCACGGATAGAGGGTTACGGGCAGGATATGGGCTCCGTACGCTGATCGTAAGCCAAATGTAAACCAAGGCAGAAGTTTGACAAATTTTTTAAAATCGTACTCCCGTAGCCCGTGGACTTATCGTAGATGGCACTGCACGATCCCCGCAGGGACACTGTAGGGCGGCTGCGCTAATCGTGCAGTGATCGTACGATTTTGGCTAGACATGGGTGCAAAAAAAAAAATCGTACGGGATCGCAAGGCCACTGCACGATCTCCGGGCAGCCTCTGCACAAAAAATCGTGCGATCTCTGTACGATTTATTTGTAGAGGCTGAGGAGATAGCAGGGCAACTGCACTGATATTGTACGATCTCCGCACATCCCCTGTACGGCCTACCCCTTAGGGTCCGTACAAGAAATCGCACGATACTCGTAGATAATGCAAACACATACTTCGTAGAACGTAGCCATATGCGATGCCCCCAAAATCATACGAAAACTCGTAGATGAATTTATCGTACGGCGTCCGCAGTCAAATGTTACCTAAGCATTACATATTGCAATGAGTTGCATGAACATTTCTCCAGATATGTACTCAGTGTATATGAAGATAGCATTTCTGCTAATCAAATCATGAATGGTTTTAGTAAATGTAAATCATGTGATATCTTTCAGGATGGTATGAAGATAGAAGTCTTCAATGTAAGAACAGTAGTTGATTGTTACCTAATGCATTTGTGGATGTAATGGTCATACTGGAATTCTTTTTCCAATATGGTCGGATGATGCCTCGTACATGTCGTAGTCTGATCCATGCTGAGTTTCGTACAGATGTCACCACGCTAGGCAGGTCCGATCCACTGATGCTTGCTAATCGTGTGTAAGATCGATTGCTATCAAAACGAAGGCTTTCTCCTTCTACGTTGGTTCCATCACCGATGTCCAGGAACACATAGCCATGTTCAAAATCAAAATTGAGGAAAGTGACTCTGATCCTATGGCCGATCGTTGTATTCAAAATCCAGAAGAATTCTCCCTCAACAGTCTGGTTTGAATCAGGTAACGAAAGATTGACACTCTCACTTCCGGTTAGCCAAACATAAGCTGTAACAGGAAGAAAAAATAAATTTCATGTACTCCACATTCATTCTGTGCATGCACAAAAGATATAAAGCCCTGGAATAAAATTATTAGACTAGCTTTATTCGCAAGCATTGAGCAATTTTAATTTCATTTTTTGTGAAGCTCGAAAATGATTACTGTGAGCCAATTTGATATTAGTGGACTATAGTGATAGCAAATATTACCCCTTTAATAATTACCCAAGGACAATTACCACTAGGACAACTACATCCGGGACAAGTTTATGATTACATGTATTTTGTTACTCGTGTCTGCATAGTCTGTACTTCCTTAGAATGTAAACACAACAAAAAAAGTAACTCCCCCTTAATTCAAAGTAGCTTAATTCAAAGTAACTTTTTAACGAAAAAGTTTTGAGCAAAATAATTTGGCAGGAGTGTTTCTTCACTTATTGACTCACTTCTGTGTGAAAGTGTGATTGATCCGTCAACTCATGCATGAGCGAGCAAACATTAAAGGCAAAAATGTCATTTTTCAAAAGTCACAAGAGTCATTTTGGGGCTCTGTGAAACAAACCTGTGGCGAATTTGAATTCTTCCATTGTTTGATCCAGTCATGCCTATCCCTGACACTTTTCATGTTTATCACAGTTTGGGTGAATACAGTTTTTTGAGAAAAATGATGCTCAGCCCTCCTAAATCAGCAAAATCCATTCAGTTTGTGGAAAAAAACTGGCATCAACCAACATGAGTCAGCACATTATGTGGAAATACCAGGTATTCGTTTTTTTCCGGCATTAAACAGTAAGTTTTCAGTATTTACTGCTTCATCGTTCGCAATTTTGTCACTCAACCATGGCACAACCTCGAAAAACATCAACAACACTTTAAAAAACGCCAGAAAATCTTGTTTCACAAATCCCCCCAAATGACTCTAGTGACTTTTGAAAAGTGACATTTTTGCCTTTAATGTCTGCTCACTCATGCATGACTGGACAGATCAATCTCATTCTCAAACAATAAGTTTAGGAACACTCCTGCCAAATTATTTCCCTAAAAACGTCTTCGTTAAAAAGTTATGCCATTTTGAATTGGGGGGGGGGGGGTTACTTTTTTGTGTTTATTTTTGCAAGGTATATTAGGATCATGATGATGTGCAGTAACGTATAATAATTATATACGGCACTGATGACCTGTAATAAAGAGCGTCATGAGCGTCAGTACCTGGTGCTATTAGCATCGCTGTTTTTATATTCATTTTCATTGTTATTATAATCATCATCAGTTATTATTATTATCATCAATATCATTATTATTGTTATTATGGCTACAACTTGACGATTATCCCCAGCTCAGTACTGCCTGCATGCGTGTTAGATATTTATTCGAGAAAGTATTCCTATAAAGGACATAACATTTATGTGTTATTAATAGTTCTAGAGTATCTATCCTCGGGTATGGGGGGGGGGGAGCTCTTAGATGTGTTTTGTGGGTATTTTTCCTGTGGGTACATGTCCTAGGAGTAATTGCCCCGGGGATAATTGTCCTGGGGCCCGTTGCATAAAACTTTTGCCGGAGTTTTTCATGGCAAAATTTGAGGAAACTACGGCAAAACAAAAATTGCCATAGTTTTCCATTACATAAAAATTTGCCAGACTTTTTTTTGCCAGAAAAAAAAGTCTGGCAAAAGTTTTATGCAATGGGCCCCTGGGGATTAATAAATGTAGGGGACCCCTGAATTGGGATCGGTTGTCTCCCGATTACGAGTGAACTAATAGTATTTATGTCAAACCAGTAATGATGTCAAAATCACTTCCTATAAAAAATATGCCAACAAAGGAAGCTAGTCAATTAACATTTTTGCAGATCTGTATAAATCATCACATAATAGTAGTTAAAAATTTAAAAAAACCACTTATGATTATTGATGTAATATTCAATTATTCCATTAATAAAATGATTATGACAGTGATTCTTCCTATTAGATAAATGTATACATTCCCAGATTATATTGAGATATCATGAGCGAGTATTGGTTTTGCATGACCCCTAAAGCAATTGTATGACTGAAAATAAGAAATCACAGGACCTACAGCTTTAAGTCCTCTTCGTTCTTAATTCTTTACAAAAGGGCGCTATTTTGTGGGTATTATGGTTTTGAACCAGCGATCCTGGTAACGATTGCAATTATTGCTTTCAGCACTGAATCATGTCCGTATGCAGCTGGGGGTGGGGTAGGGGGCAGCCCTCAGAAAATTCATGAAGAACGAAAAAATGTCGAATAAAATTTTCAATAATGCATTGCATTTGCCCCCGCCCCGACTGAATAAAATTAATCATATCGTCACAATGGGAGACCGGAACATTCTGACGTAAGTAAAACAAATTAATCCAACTTTATGAGCACCAGTGTACTTAATAAAACAATTTACCATCTAGCGATCAATATATTTAATATAAGTTTTAAATACCCCTCCTCACAGATTATGAATATCGAATTCTGTGATACCTACATTTTAGAATAGAGTCATGAGCGCAAAGCAGACACGACAGAGGTGGACCCTAGGCCCATACAAAAATTCATCATCATCATCCTTATCATCATCCTCATCATCATCCTTATCATCATCCTCATCATCATCATCATCATCATCATCATCATCATCGTATATATTATGATACATATACGGTAGTTCTCATTTGAATAATATATAAACGATACACATGAGGAGAATGAGCTTACAATATTAAACCATTAATATGGGTATTAGCAGTAGAAAAAATAACCATTTCAGAAATGGAACATTTTGCAAATACCAATCGTACAATATAGCTGATTATACTAATAAGTGAGTAGACCCACCCAAAAGCTACTGAAATTTCCCAAGGACTGATATTCGGTTAGAGCTCAACAAGATTTAAATTGGTCTGTGGGGTCAAGTTTTATCATTCTCACTATTATGTTTTAATGCCTGAATTTTTTTTTCTACCATGAAAAATGTTTTGAAGCCCACCAATTACAATCAAAATTGGGGTGTTACAGACCAATATTTATCTTATCAGGAGTGCAATAATTGCCAATTCTCCATGACTTTGGCTAGTCTCCTCGGAATGGAAATTCCTCATTCATTCTCTTCTCTAAGCGGGTTGGAAGATCAAACCCTGAACCATTTTTTAAGATTAGAATTTCTTTCCAGCGGTAAACTAAGGGGATTATTTCGGGGCTCTGTGCCTGCCGAGTCAGTATATTTTTTTTAATGTTTCATTGTGGCAACCACAAACAACGACTGGGAGACATCCCCCCCCCCCCCCATTTTTTATCGTTCTAATATCCACGAGAAATATGACAAAGAGGAATACAATGTACTTACGCGAGCCTGCTTCGCAAATTTTAATAAAAAATACAAACGCCAACAAACGACAGATGAGAGACAAAGTAATTCCACGTCTACACATCTTGAGGAAAACTTGAGTGTTATTAATACGAACAACAGTGACCCACTGAAGTCCATACTATTGAAATGTTCATTACTGCATGCGCTGGTCTATAAAGAATTGGCTTTAAGAGTGACGAATTTCTTTCAGTTTCAGTGTACTGCAGTCATTAGTGGCCAGCTGAATACGAAACATTACAAACTTTTCGACAGTGACAGGCTTCGACCCATTGAAAAAGTGCTTTTGATGAATCTTGTAGTTTCGTTTTCTTTTTGTTTATTGCTCTTCTTGTCAAAAACAAACAAAAAAAAAAATTCAATAGTTTAAGCTGTGCTACTAGGGTTGTAAACTTTCAGTATAATGTTGTTGTTATGCTATCAGAATTTACATTCCTTCTCCAGCCTAAAGGTTAGTACGTATAATTTCTTAATAGTCCTTGAGACAAAAGTGGCATGATTTGCTATGAACAGAAACCTTGGTGATAAAGAGGAAACTTATACAAACAACTATACTGACGCTTGTCCTATAGCAGGATTTGAAAGGAACTAAATCAGTCCAGCCTAAAGGTTAGTACGTATGATTTCTTCGTTCTTAATAGTCCTTGAGACAAAAGTGGCATGATTGGCTATGAACAGAAACCTCGGTAATAAAGAGGAAACTTATACAAACAACTATACTGATACTTGTCACTATATAGCAGGATTTGAAAGGAACTCAATCAGCCTGTCAAATAGTGCGGGACTGGATAGTCAGCTGCCAAGCGGTACTTAAAATGCAATTTTATGATGATTCTTGGAAACATATATTTTTAGAAAGGTATTATTAAAAAACAGGGGATGTTGTTTCCAAATTTTTGGGCAGAATGGGTAGCAAACGAAGGGCTTGACTAGATGTCGGGGGCGTGGCCAATTTTCACATAATGACGCGCGCAATGTATCTCATGAATATTTATTTCTGATCCCGACGCGCGCGATATCGCCGGGATCTACTCGTTCGGGGATGATCTAACGTGAGGAGTGAATACATCGTCATGGAGTCCAAACCATGCCCATGAGAAAGTCTGTGGACTTCTCTGGGAGATGACAAAACGTTAGGGTTTATTAACTCCAGCTTGACCAGAGGTCGTATATTTACAGCAGAATAGGTGTCAGATCTACAGCCCTGTAATGGTTCGAGTCGTATCTCACAGGATGGTCCACCAGAGTCAACATTACTGGTGAACTATCTAAACCTACTAATCTTGATTTTGGACTTCCTCAAGGATCGGTGGTATGCCCCATCGGGTATTCTATCTATACTTTCCCAGTTGGTAACATTATTAGACATCATCATCATAACCGTATATATAATGATACATATACGGTAGTTCTCATTTGAATAATATATAAACGATACACATGAGGAGAGTGAGCTTACAATATTAAATCATTAATATGGGTATTAGCATTAGAATAGATACTCACAAAAAATAATCATTTCAGAAATGGAACATTTTGCAAATACCAATCGTACAATATAGCTGATTATACTAATAAGTGAGTAGACCCACCCAAAAGCTACTAAAATTTCCCAAGGACTGATATTCGTAGAGCTCAACAAGATTTAAATTGGTCTGTGGGGTCAAGTTTTATCATTCTCACTATTTTGTTTTAATGCCTGAATTTTTTTCTACCATGAAAAATGTTTTGAAGTCCAGCGCAATTAAAATCGAGATAAGGGTGTTACAGACTAGTATCTATCTTATCAGGAGTGCAATAATTGCCAATTCTCCATGACTTTGGGTAGTCTCCTTTGAATGGAAATTCCTCATTCCTTCTCTTCTCTAAGCGGGTTGGGAGATCAAACCCTGATTCATTTCTTAAGAATTTCTTTCCAGAAATAAACTATTTCGGGGCTCTGTGCCTGCCGAGTCAGTATAATTTTTTTAATGTTTCACTGTGACAAACACAAACACGACTGGGAGACATCCCCCCCCCCTCCATTTTTTAATAGTTCTAATATCCACGAAAAATATGATAAAGAGGAATACAATGTACTTACACGTTCCTGCTTCGCAAATTTTAATAAAAAATACAAACTCCAACAAACGACAGATGAGAGACAAAGTAATTCCACATCTACACATCTTGGGGAAAAACTTCGGTGTTATTAACACGAACAACAGTGACCCACTGAAGTCCATACTATTGAAATGTTCATTACTGCATGCGCTGTTCTATAAAGAATTGGCTTTAAGAATGACGAAGTTTCTTTCAGTTTCAGCGTATTGCATTCAAGTGGCCAGCTGAATACGAAACATTACAAACTTTTCGAGAGTGACAGGCTTCAACCCATTGAAAAAGTGTTATTGATAATGAATCTTGTAGTTTCGTTTTCTTTTTGTTTATTGTTCTTCTTGACAAAAACAAAAAAATATTCAATAGTTTAAGCTGTGCTACTAGGGTTGTAAACTTTCAGTATAATGTTGTTGTTATGCTATCAGAATTTGTAATCCTTCTCCAGCAGAACCTGATATTAAGGTTAGTAATTTCTTAATAGTCCTTGAGACAAAAGTGAAATGATTCGATCTTTGAATTCGCTATGGAAAAAAACCCTTGGTGATAAAAAGGAAACTTATACGAACAACCATATTGATACCTGTCTCTAGCAATTGAAAGTAGGCTAACTCAATCAGCCTGTCTAATAGTGCGGGAATGGATAGTTGCCAAGCTGTACTTAAAATGCAGTTTCATGATGATTTTTCGAAACATATATTTTGGGAAAGGTATCATTAAAAAACAGTTAATGTTATTTCCAAATTTTTGGGAAATGAAAAAAAATCTTAGAAATGATTTATAGTGCATTACTGATGGAAATCTCTAGTCCTTTTATCGATGTGATATTGCAGATGATTTTCGAGAAGAGAAAAATGCAGAAAAAAATAATTAAAGCAAAGATAGATTTTATTATAATTAATTTAGAAACACCCTCTACGATAGCTAAATTACACAGTTATTTGCTCGAAGTAGTATTTTCGACATTTACAAAGTTAGATCAAAGAGTGTGAAGAGACAAGAAATACTTAATCCATAGGCGCCCAAATCGAGGAGATATAGGGTAGGAGGATGGAGCAGATCCCCCTTAGCCTTCCTTCTAAAAAAAGAAGGAAAAGAAAACATGAGAATAAATAAAAGGAAGTTGGCCTATATTCCTTTATTAAGCTTTGCTCAAAAAAGTTGCTAGAAGACCTCTCTCTTCTTGACGCGAGGAGATGGGGTTAGAGGATGGACAGCGGAATCCCCTTCTCATAATTGTTATGGAAAAGGGGTAAATCATCAGTGAGAGGCCCCGCTTGATGTATATTGTTGCACAAAATCTTATTTCTACATCTCTTTCAAGAGGACATGTATTCTCTTTGAGGGGATAAGGAGGTGTTCGTTAGTTGACTGGTGATGAATTAAATTTGTATGAATGAAAAAACAACAACCTAATCTATTAGGATTCGTATACTAGCACTTTAAAAGAGGTACCAAGGTATTCCCTGCGATGATGTACTTTCTTGTTTTTACAGATATTATTTTCGTCCCCACCTTTTCTTATAAAAATCAAGGATTCGCCACTGCGAAATTGAAGATGTCAAGGCATTATTTTATCGGAGCATAGGGATTTAACCAAAGTATATTACGCCCCAGCTCATTCATAGTGTAATGAAATATTGTACTTCGTGGAATTCTCAGTGAAATAGGAACATTCCGCTTTCAAAACTTAGCGAGCGAGTACCGAAAATTGTGAAATCTTTCTGATTCCGCATGCACCAGTAGTATTCTATTGATCTATATGCAGCTACATATTCGGTTGTTTCAAGGACGTCTGGTCACCCTGATGTCAATTTTAATGGGCATGCTGTCAGCTAGGATTCACAAGACTGATATTGTCGATCTCATGGGCTGTCGCGCGCTCTCGTGGGCCGTCGGTCTAATATTAAGGGCTATGCTTCTGCTATTACGTTGTCCCGTGAATGAAAGCATGAAGGCTAACTGTGCTCCATCATACCCAATTACAAAAACTAGCAAAGCTTATTGCATTCACTTGCATTTTAGGAAATTCAGATAAGCTTTCCTAGTGATCCAAAATTACGTTTAGATACGCTCTATTGTCTTACTATCCAGTCATTTACAGCTAATTACAATAGCTTTTTAATTTCATTTTTCTCTAGTCATTCTTATAGGTAAGGTTTTTTTATACTCATTTTGCTACATAAATATTTGATTTTTAATGCCATTAAAGGTTTGATTATTAACATTGCTCAATACAATATGACTGGAGGCGGGGGACGTGGAAGGGTGTCGCAGACGAACTGAATTGGCAAAGCAGTACACAAAATATTAATGGGGGAAAAGAAGAACGAGGACATAGCTCAGTTATATACCTGCCAATCATTAATGCTTGGAAAAATAAGGATTACATTAATCGATAGATGACTTTTAATTCCATAACTCTTCTAAAAATTAATCTCAGTTACTGAAGTCGGAAATACCAGCTCCGGCAGCAGACAACTATGCTATGTTTGGATTGTACAGGGCGTTTCAAATTTGTTATAAATAATATCCATTATTTGCTCTAAATTTTGCATTTTTCTGCATTGTTTCATATTTTAGAAATCATCTGCATTAACCTTCCTTTACAAAGATAAAGAATTTGTATCCTTAACCCAGGAATTTTCTTTTTAATTGAAAAAGCCATCACCCCTCCCCTTTCCCTTCAATAAATGCTTGAAAAGTGACTTTATGCCAATTTTAAAATTGGGAAAGAACGTCCTTTCCAAAAGGGTATGTTTCCAAAAATCATTTAAAGCCGCTATTATGACCGGTTGACAACGGACTGGGAGATGTGCGTGAAACTATCACAATTATGGTCAAACTTCAGGATGTAAAACTGTAGTTAATTGTTCAAACTATTGCCGTACTCTGCCATCTCAGTATCTCTCTCTCTCTCTCTCTCTCTCTCTCTCTCTCTCTCTCTCTCTCTCTCTCCCTCCTTCTCTTCAAGTTTCAATTTTCAAGTTTCAAGTTTCCTTTATTTCATTTCAACTCAACATATTACAAAAATATGAAATAATAACCATACAAATCAATACAGGGAATATGTAAGCAATAATACTATGTAAGCAATAAGACAATACAAGGAAATACAAAATGTTTTCGGTAGGCAAATAATAATCATACAATTATGATATATACAATGAGGGTAAAACAAAATATAGAACAATCTCGATTAAACATCTGCAAGGCTATTTCTACTTATCTTTTGGTAAAATAAAAGTTGAGGAAATGGAGGGATCCACTGAAAAGCAGGGCTTGTTAAATGTGGACCCCTCAGAGAATTGTATAAAAGATAAATCAGTAGGTAGAAGTATAATAATCATACAAGAAAAAATAAATAAAGTTGATGTGATGGTTGATGGAATATGGAGTTAATGGAATTAGAGTGAAAGAAAGAAAAGTGATCAAGAGGATAGGGTGGTGCTTAGGTGTGGGTGAAAGAGAAAGAGAGGAAAGGGAGAAAGAGAGAGAGAGAGAGAGAGAGGAGGGAAGGGAGTAAGACAAAGTTGGGTACCGATCGCTCAATTGGGGGTCGCTCTATATGAATCGAGAATTTGTTTTTTTAGCTTGGTTTTAAAACAATTCAAACTAGCGGCATTTATAATGTCATTGCTGAGAGTGTTCCAGTATTTAGGACCGTAAAAGTAATTGTTTTTTGTGCAAAGAGAGTGCGGGTACGGGGAATATGAAAACGGAGGGATTGTCGGGTTGGGTAACTGTGAATGGTGTTGTTTTTTGTAAACATTTTAGTCAATATGTTTGGTAGAACATTTATGTTCAGTTTGTACATGAATTGCCCTGTATGAAAAAGAAACAAATCTGGAAATTTTAGGATATTCGACTTGTAGAAAAAATCATCGGTATGAGAACGAATAGGAGCATTATTAATAATCCTTATAACCTTCTTTTGTAGAATAAATATCTTGTCGGTGAGATTTTTGTAGGCATTACCCCATGCCAGTATTCCATAATTAAAATACGGAAGTATTAGTGTAAAATAAAGTGTAAAAAGTGTTGATTTTGGGAAAAAATGTCGAAGTTTATTTATTATACCAATTTTTCGTGATATAGTTTTGGATATATTAAGGATGTGAATGTTCCATTTCAATTTATCGTCGATCATAATCCCTAAAAATTTAGTTGAAGTGACTCTGATGATTCTCTCTCTCTATCTATCCCTCTTCGTATCTCTCTCTTTCTCACCATTCCTCTTTATTTTCTCTCTAATTTCGTCTTCATTAATTTCATCACACGGTCCCCTTACCCCCCCCCCCCCCCCTCTTTCTCTCCCCTCTCTCTCTTTCTCTCTCTTTCTCTCTCTTTCTCTCTCTTTCTCTCTCTTTCTCTCTCTTTCTCTCTCTCTCTCTTTCTCTCTCTTTCTCTCATTCTCTCTCTCTCTCTCTCTCTCTCTCTCTCTCTCTCTCTCCCTTGATCCATCTAATTCACATCTACAAGGCACCAGTCTGGTATGAATTAGTTTATCCTGTATTCAAAGAATGATAAGGCATCATTTACGGCAAAATTTACTCATATTACAATAAACATGATAAAGAAAATATCTTATTAATGTATATAAACTTTTACCAACTTATTCACATTAAAACACTAGACAGTGAAATAGAAAAGCATCTAACATATATCTATTTTTGTTCATGCTTTCTCATTTACGTCAAGTTATTTGGAACAGTTTTGATTAAAAACGGGATGTTGCACTCAACCACATATTGCCGTATTTCTGTTAAACGTATTTCTTTTAATGATACTTCAACGTTTCCTTCAGTTCATGAGGCAGAAAAAGTATGTTGTTTCGGATTCAATTTCATGTTATAGTATCACAAACTGTTTTATTTGCATCTGTTTGCGTACGTATCCACCAATCACTGGTCTCCTTCTTACAAAGGCATTATTAGCATGATTACTTCCATACAATCATAAGTCTTACAATCTCAGAGGCTTTCTGAAAAAGAGCATATAACTTAACTACGCATTCTCAGTAGTACAACCAATCAAACGTGGCGGTAGATGGAACTTAATGTATTTGCCACAAGAACAGGAATATTCATTCATTTTAAGTGTGGCTTCGTAAATCTTTATTTTTTTTTTCTTTATATTCAAAGTCAATTATAAAGTTTTACACTTTGATACTAGTTCAATCGTTGTTTTGCACCGTGTGTAACATTCCTTTCAAGATCCATTTTCTGGAAGACAAGGTTCATAGAGAATATTATCGATCATGATTCCTTCACACTTTTCGTCTTTATCAAAGGTAGTTCCCCTTTCTATGGTGCTCTCTCCTACCTCTGCCTGTAAAGTCTTTTTTCTTGCATTTGGAAGAGCAGATTCAAAATATTCACTGTTTCGTTCGTCAATGCCAATGTCGTTACCAATGTTATGAAAGTTGTCTGTCCTGACTTCCATGTACAAATTACTACAAGCGAGACTGTTCGCTTTCTCGTCGTCCGTTTCTTCTGCTTCCTTCAATTTATCTTCTTTTAAGCAAGTGTCGTTTGTGTTCTGGATGGCGCAACAATCCTCCTTCAAGTCACCATGACAGTCTGCCAGTAAAGTGTTTTCACTGCAACCACTTGGATGCTTGATACGACTGCAATCCTTTGGTAGGCCTATTATGACGTCATTGGAGGCTACCGGTAAGATGGCTCCATCACAATCTACCGGTATTGGGGGTAGACTGATATCATGACGTGCTCTTGTGAAGCTAGTAAGTCTTATGGCACCATCATCATCTTGCGATGGTAGATCAGCGATGGTGTTGTAGAAGTGATTAGCTATTCCGCATGTATTATCCCTTCTATTCTGCGGTGCTATGTCTTGAAGAGGACTTGTGTCTTCTTGGACTATGTCAGGGTCTAGAGTAAAATAGTCCTGAGAAGTGTTGGCCAGATTTGGTTGAGATCTACGAAGATGCCTGGTTTTTCTGCAAAGTAAAAGGACCAAAAGACAATTTTGTGGATTGTAATGCAGTATGTGTAGATGAAGATCCTACCATGAATAATGTTCTGGAATTAATTCATCTGTGAGTATATGCCTAGTCAAACTCACATCGTCAAAACTGCTCGGTCCAACAGACTGTCAAGAATGTTTATATACATGTGCATATTACTGACTTTGGCTCTTGTTAAAAAATGTACGGTATATATTTAAAGTCATAATATTTACATATTCTCATACTTAAATTGAATGTTAATGTATCTAAAATGTGAACCAAAAAGGATTACCCGAAAAATGTCACACAAATCGTGGTCTTTAGTCTGTCACAACAATTTATCAAATATTTCTGATTTATGATTCACAGAAAGCAATGTCTAGACAAAGACATGGCTCACAATGAATATTAAAACACTCCATACGTAATGGTAGAAATAGCATAATGTCTACACAAAATAGGAGAAACAATAGGAACATATGATACTAACCTACGGAGATGATACCATCTGAAGGCAAAGAATAGCACCATTGTGAGCAGGACAACCATGACAACCGGAAAGGCAATAGTTAATATTCCTATAGAGCAACATAAATAGATAAGATATATGAGGAACTGATGAATACTGACGCCATGCAGAGTCGTAGATTCTGTCAAATGCAGTAAAAAAAAAAAAGGAGGAGGTGGTGAAGGAGGTAGAGGAAGAGGAAGAGATGAAGAAGAAGGAGGAGAAGGAGGAGGAGGAGAAGAAGAAGAAGAAGAAGAAGAAGTCATTGCAGTCGTAGTGACAGCAGAAGTGATAGTAGTAGTTGTGGCCTAGTAACTGAAGTTCTTTCTAAACAACAGCAAATTTAAATCTCCGTCAAATCCAAATCCAAAACATATTGGTAACTCATACTTCACTTTATATCAACTCACAATAAGCATATATCATTCCGTTATCTGCATTTAGATGAATATACGTTTTAGTACAAAGTATGTGTTCTTTGGTAAAGATTGGATATAGTGCAATAAACTATTGATGCTTCTTAATATTTCCTGTAAATGTGCCCAAAATTGTTATCATAATGACATTTGTCACCAAAGATTAAAACTTGATATTCAAATCCTGAAAACCTATTACAAAATATAGCTTCAGAAAGTATACCTACCACGTGCAGCTTGATTCCCCATTTTTGTTGTTGCTGCGGCAATTGTTGTTGTTCTTGTTGCCGTACTTGTTTTTGATGCTGTTGTTGATGATGATGATGATGATGATGATGACAACGTAGATGATAATTGGGCTGTATTAAAAGAACATATATTTTGATAATGTATAACTTGTTCATGCGTACTGAAGGCAATGGACTTATAAAAGATTATTTTAGATTAATTATCATGTACTGATACATGTCGTTGGCACCGTTGTCAGAGTTAGCATAATTATGCTTTTTAGAATAATTTCATCCCTTTTGGCATCTAGCATTGTGTCTAGCATAATTTGATACTATTTGACATAATTCTAGCATAATTTTTCTTCTTATCAACGAATTTTGGAGTAAAATACACAAAAAAATGCCAAGGACTCTTCTTCTTCTTTTTTTTTTTTTTTTTTTTGCATATCGGCAAAGTTTTTCGGGTAGATAACACTTGAAAATTGGTGAGGACCTTTCTTTCTCTCTTTCTCCCCCCCCCCCCCCTTTTTGGGGGCTTTGTTTTGCTTGTCGTCAAAGTTTTCGGGTAAAATACACCTGGAAATTGCTCAGGACCTTTATTTTTTTTAAATTTCTTTTTGGTTTGTTTGTTTGTTTGTTTGCTTTGGTTTTTCATTGCTTATCAGCAAATTTTTGGGGTGGAATACCTCCTTGTCTGGCTTTCCAATTGCCTCATGTGTTTTGTTTTGTTTCTGTTTTAGGGCATAATTCAGCTTATTTTTTCGCTGGTCCCTAGCAATATTGTATTTTTGTCACTGGTCACACAGGTCTCGTTTGAGGTGTTTACGCACCTCTCAGTTTAACTTTTCAAAATTATATACATATATATATAATATATATATATGTATATAATTTTGAAAAGTTAAACTGAGAGGTGCGTAAATATATATTATATATATATATATATATATATATATATATATATATCGAGCAGAATATTGATTCATTCAATTTACTATCAGAAATAAATCGTCATTAAAAATCATAAACGTTTGAGTTTTGCACATTTCGTCTACTGCGTGACAGGAGTTACTGCCCTTTTGACTCTACACAGACTATTCTAATTTTCGCTAATAGAATAACAGATTATCAGATTAACAGATTATACTTACAGTCTGTTGTTTTAAAGGTATTTGTAGTAAACAGTATTAAGCGTAATATAAATTCACAGTATTACTATTATTTTAAATTTCTTGTGATAGCGTCCCATGCTGTAATTAAGATCATTAAAATCATTAAAATCATTTGATTTGAAACTGACGTTATCTCCTTATAAAAAAGGGTAGCCGGATATTCTAAAATTTAACCTCAAATCATTAAAACTGCTTGAACCTAGAATGGTCATAAAAACACTACCAGTACTTAAGACCAACCTTGTTCCTCTACAGCCTGTAGCTGAATCCAGAACCCTGATCGTGAGGAGCTGTAATCAGTGGTAAAAATCATCGTGATCGACGAGGTAGTCGATATAAAGTCTCGTAATCTGAGTACCTCAACCTGCCAGTGCCCTGACCAATCTCGCCATGAACCTTCTTGATTGGTAAATCTATCAGCCCCATCACCGATGTACAAGTGGTCGTTCCCAGTTTCTATGTCGAATGCTCGCACGATGACTGAGATGTTGCAGCCGTGTGGAGCTCGGATTTCCCAGAGACGATAGAAGTTGGACGGGTAGTTGGACGGGTAATTCGGCGACTCAAGCGAAGTCAGCACACCCTTTTTCAGCTCCATTATGTCTACGAAAAAGGTAGATTTAGTCAAAGTGCCTAAAATGAAAACAGCTTTTAACATCTCTTAAAGAAGGCGAAGGCGAAGGCGGATGGATTCATAGTGATTATTCAAGCATATTTTCCCGGTACTATTATCATCTGGTAACTACCAGTACGAAAGGTAATCCTTATAAAGATACACCTGTAGAAAAATACCCAAAGAATTTACCGAATGAAATACCATCCGTTAACATGGTAAGGAAGATAAGTAACATATTGCAATCGGATGAACGTTTTCTCAAGATATGTGCTCAATGTACAGAAGGTAGAACTTCTGCTAATCAAATCATGAATGGTTTTAGCAAAATGTAATTCATGTGATATCTTTTAGGATAATAGATAGAAGTCTCAAACGCAAGAATAGCAGTTGATTTTTACCTGATGCATTTGTGGATGTAATGGTTATACTGAAATTCTTTTTCCAGTTTGGTCGGGTACTGCCTCGTAGTTTGATCCATGCTGAGTTTCCTAAAGTCGTCACCACGCTGGGCAGGTCAGAACCACTAAAGCTTGCTAATCGTGTATAGGATTGCTTGCCATCAAAACCAAGGCTTTCTCCATCTACGTTGGTCCCATCACCAATGTCCAAGAAAACATAACCACGTTCAAAATCAAAATTGAGGAAAGTGATGCTGATCCTATGGCCGATCGTTGTATTGCAACTCCATATAAGCTTTTCTTTAACAGTCTGGTTTAAATCAAGTGACGAAAGATTTACACTTTGATTGCCGGTTAGCCAAATATGAACTGTAAAAAGAGACCAAAAATAATTTCGCGATTTGCTCCATATTTATTCCTTGGATACAGTTGCACAGAGTACTGAGATTAGCCACAAAAATGAAAGCGGAGGGTAAGTGTAGATTAAGTATGATATAATTTATCATTGGTTGGATGGCTTTAGATCATTAAAAAAAATATTAAGCACCAATGTTCAATATTCCTCTTCACTGATTATGTAAGTTGAATTCTGTCAGACATACATTTCAGATAAAAGCCATTATAACGTAAGGCAAAGGCGGATACAGTTGGTGCTTTACAGTCATCATTATTATTCCTATAGTGCCCGGTATAGTCCTGGTACTTCTAAAATGAAAAGAAAGAGTTTATGTTCTTGTGAATGTGTTCCCAAAGAGAAGACCCCCTTTTCAGAAAGTTGAATATTTGTAGAATATCTATAGACGTACAACTTAGCCAATTATAAGTGTGTTCGCCTATCCAAAACTACTTTGTGGCGGTATATTATAACACTGATTTTTCAACTGGGGGCCGAAAAAGAGTTGAGTTGGTCTTCCGCGCCGGTTTTTATTCTCCTTATTATTAATCTGTAATTCCTGAAATAGTGAACTTCATTCTGTGAAAAGGTTTGAAGCCCCACAGAATCAACGAATAGTGATATAGTTTTTGTTTTTGTTTTTTGTTTTTGCTTTTTCAGACGACTGTTTATCTGATCAGGACCTTTTGGATTAGTTACCCAAAGTTATCCGCTGCCATAATTACTAGGAACGGACAGTCCTTCTCTCCTTTTTGCGGGTTAGAAAAATCATATATCATGAAGTACTAATTATTTTAATCCTGAAAGTGATAAAGCTGCTAAAACTCTTTTCCATTTGCTAACACAAACATCTAGTGACAAGGAATCTTCGGTGAGTTTGTCCACGAATAAATTTGCAAATTAAGGATATAAAGGGATTTCAAATTAATTTTGTACTTACAAGTGTCTCCTGCACACATTTGAATGAAGAATACATATCTCAATAAACGATGGGTGAGAGAACAAGTAATTTCACGTTTATACATCTTGACAAATAATTTTCAGTTATTGATAGGAACAACAATGATCCACTGAATGCTTTACAGCCTAATAAAATTACCAGTACTATGAATGAATTGTATATCAAGACAACAAAATACAACAAGAGTGACGCAATATCTTTCAATTTCAGTATACATGTATAGTGACCAGATAAGTACAAATATTACAAACTTTATAGCAACAGGCTTCCGCCTACTGGAAAAGTTCTTATGATGATGAATCTTGTATTTTCATTTTCTTTTTGTTCATCGCTCTGCTTGTCTAATCCAAAAAGTGTGTAAAGTTGAAGCTGTAGTACTATATAGTTGTAGACTGTCAGTATAATGTTTTCGTGATGCTATCATTTGTGTTTCCTTTTCTGGCAGAATTATGTTTATGATGTGTATTGGTTTTTTTACAATCTGTCGTTAAGACAAAAGTGGGATGATTGGTTATAAACACAACCCTTCATGATGGTTTAGTTACTGAGTTAATGACTTAGACGAAGTACACAAAACTAGTCGATATTGCCAAACCTTGTCTCTAGCATGATTTTTAAATTAACTCATCTTGCGCATAGTTCACTGATCTGGGGATGGTGCAGTGTATGTTTTCACGTCATTAAAAATTCTATGAACCTTGAACAAAGCTATGCATTGCCTTCATTATCGTTAAATTTATGTACAAGGTAGAGTTTTTCTAACCTATTTGACATGATATTTTTATCTTGTTTCTGTTGATAAATGAACAGCATAAATCATATGACTTATGCTTTCGCACCGAATTTGCAGTGGGAATATATATTTTGTACATTCGATGTTAAACTGTATTTAATAATTGTTCAACCTGTTTCCGTCTTAAGTTTTTATTCACCTTTTAGTCTGTCGTGCTCGCCCTCTTTGTTTCTTTCTTCATCTCTCTCTCTCTCTCTCTCTCTCTCCTCATTCATCTTTACTTCCCGCCCACTTATACTTATCTCATCTATTTTAGCTTCCAAGTATCTATATTGTATGACGTATATCTTCTCCTTCAATTCATTTTCACTTCATTTATTTCTACGATAACAACAAATAGTTCTTTCAAAGATGTTAGTTTTACAAAAAATCAATGCGAGCATAAAGATAAACCATCAATTAAGAATACTGCGGTAATTAACACAGGTTCATTTTCACAATGCATATGTATCATTTAAATCGTAAAAGAATATGCTAGCTGTATTGTGTGGAAACCTTGGAAAGCAAGAACCAGAATTCCAGAAATAGGAACTACTTTTAGGTCTACTCTCCCTCATTTTCTCTTCCTTATCCTTATATCTGTTTAATTTATCCCACCAATTTCCTTCTTTTTTTCCAAAATGTTACATGAATAAACAATTTCACATTTTCCTTCGTGATATGTATAGTTGTGATTTTTTTTTTCACAGTCAGTCATTGTCAGGGGAGGATGCAAGGGGTGGCTGAATCAGGCTGATTGTATATCGGTGTATATTTTGATCATTATGGGGTCCTTGAGTTTATCTATTTCATGTATCACTTTGTATCTCATCACGTCCAACGTGAAAAACAGATCTTGTACTTCTTATCTGATCTAGTAATCCTCTTGATTTGTTCAATTCATGGAAAATTAAATTTTATGGCTAATTATCAAAGTTTCTTCATTATTTGGCTGTAAAAGAATGGAATGACTAACAAGATTTATGAGCGTAGACAGTCATAGTGGAGAAACTACCACTGTTTTCAGCCACACAAGCCTATCTATTCAAGTAATTGAATTATTTCTACCGCTTATAATCATTCGATAACACTTCTCTCTAAGTAATCTATCTGACTATTCAATCCAATCTTTTTGTTGTTGTTGTTGAATTGGGTTTTTACAGACGTGTATCAATGAGATATGATTATTTACGTCTGGGACCAACCTTTTCCGTCTTCATCAGAGAGACGTGACTCAGACGAGACTCGAACCCAGATCCACTGAATCAGTTAACTTCCACTGTTAGCTGGATTACAGACGCACGTCACAATGCCTAGATCTACCAAATCATTAGTCCTTATACCACGAAGTTAACGACATTTTGGTCCTACTTATCATGCTTCATAGGGAAATGCATAGAGATAAGTCCCACGAAAACGTGGTCCTTCTTTGGCTTGAATATGCTCTTACCATGTTCCGCTTGGGATTATGGATCTAGTTAGCGTCAAATTATCCATAGATATTAATGTTGAGGGTTATAGTCACATCTCTCTGATAATGATAATGGTAACTTTAATCAACGGACCAACCAACTGTGGACGATGTTACACATAAATACGATCGTAGCTATTCGGTAGGGACGCTGTCAGGTATACCTTTAATTTGAAAAATCTCTTATCGTCATCTTTAGAAATGATGCATGATCAGCACTTTCATCAGAACTTAGCTTACTCAATGTATTTTTGATAACAACTATCTATCAATACCTTTTAAGTCATAACCTCTTTTCTCAGGTACAAATGTCTTTGTAGTTGATTTATCGTCTTCTGAAGAACGAGCTTTCGGTTGGCCAACAGCACAAAGGTATTATTTAAAAGCACTAAATGCTTTTAACTCCCTAAAAATGTCTCTTTAACAGTACGCAGTACATAGTTAAATATAACTTTAAAAGATTATGCAGTTTGTTGCAAGACTCTCGTTTTCATTTTCCTGCTTCACACTAATCCTCAAAATATTTAATTAATGTATTCTATTTTCTATCAGTCACTAAGCTACACAATGAAAACTAGTATTAAAATGGCTGAATAGATTCTGATAATTGGCATTGTTAATTCATTGCATATATAGCACACAACTAGTAGACAGATATTGAAATTTTACTCAGAATGATCAGGTCCACACGGTGTGCTCAATACTATGTCGCCCTCTTTTGCTCGAATCTGGGAGATGGTAGGTGTGTTTTGGCGTCTTTGGACCTGGACATCGAAAGGGGTCAAATATCCAAGCTGATTGTGACACTTTTATTTCAGTAACAAATTACTCTTTGTGACCCTGCCATTCTATTGCAAATCTTGCAATGGCAAGCGAAGTGCAAGTTCGTGTGAAATGACTCCTGTACATAATGTTCTTTCATTGTTCAATAATTTTTTTTTTTTAAGTTTCAATTTTTGGTTTGTGTGAGTCTGAAAACAGTTCTAGTGTGTTTAAAAACATGATACAATCGAATCTAAATCTGAATCTGAAGTGTAAGCTGAGAATGATGAGTAAGCTTTAGTGATTGTTTCAAAAACATGTAGGCCCTACAAATTTCTACCGCTCGGACTCTTCTTTAATACATACCTCTCATCTTTTCTCCTTCCCCTTTTTTGTTTGTTTTTGTTTGTTTGTTTCTTTCTTTCTTTCTTTCTCTGTTTCTTTCTATCTTTCTTTCTCTCTATATCTCTCTGTCTTGACTTCTGGATCTTAATTGATACCTTAACTGATGTTTCTCACCTCATATTCCCTCCTTCTTTCCATTCTCTCCTCCCCTCCCCCCCCCCTCTCCCTCACTCTCTATCTCTCTCTCTTGCTCTCTCTCTATCTCTTTCTCTCTCTCTCTCTCTCTCTCTCTATCTCTCACCCCCGCTATCCTTTTCACTATCTCTAAAACTCAGTGCTGAGGAAATACTACCAATCTATGGCAAATCAGGTTGTCAATGTGGAATTTTTAATAAATCCTTTCAATCAATCAATCAATCAAGCTATCAATCAGTCAGTGAAAGGTAATTCAAAAAACTACGTACTATGAAAATATTTAATTTCTACCAGATGTTTTGAAAAAAGGCATCAAATTGTCTTGCTCTGAAGTACAATCACAAGTGGCACTGAGGATTCGGTTTCTTAATGTGATATCAACAAAGTGCTCTTTGTTAATCATCTAAATGATCGTTCTATGGTATTTCACTCAAAGTAACTACTTCACTTTACCATGCATGTTTACTGTAATGATTATACTATTCTATATACTACTCTTCTTTTTTACGGCGACGGTAGCTACTACTACCACTACTCCTGCTTCTGTTACTGCTAGTAACTACCACTACCACCACCACCACCACCACCACCACCACCACCACTACCACTGACTACTGTACTACTACTACTACCTGAGTACTTCTGCTGCTGCTGCCATTACCAATACCACTACAAATTCCACCGATGATATCATTAACAATATGTGTGTGTGTGTATGTATATATATATATATATATATATATATATATATATATATATATATATATATACATATTTTAAGTTCGTGGCTCCTAATGATGATAATAGTGTAGTGATACCTTCCCTATAACTATAGCTGATACTACTACTACTACTACTACTACTACTACTACTACTACTACTACTACTACTATCATCATCATCATAGCTCGCCGTTGCTTTCTCTTTCTTTCTCTCTCTCCCCAAATCATTTATTCATACTTCCCTTCATTTTTTAATACAGTAGCGGATTTAATAAGTACCCCTAGCTTTCCAGCTCGTAAAACTGTTTCTCCTTTACTTGAATCATTCGAACCAGCGGCGGCGGAGCGTCTTTGAAAGTGGGGGGGGGGGGCACTAGTGAAAAGGGGGCACTTACAAAGTGCTGACCGCAAGAAGGAAAATATACCCTCATATTTAAGGTGCATTTTGACATACTGTTTTAATCTTTACGTGATAATAACTACTTTGCAATATCGCATACTTCTCTGTTTACTCAACTGTGAAGGAGCGAAGCGAGCGAGCAAAAAAAATATGCTCAGTATTTTTGCTGAAGGGCATGGAATTTGCAGTATATTTCGAGTGGCCTATAATTATAAAAGCTACCGGAAATTCATTTTATGGGCGTTCCATAATCATTCTTGTAATTTCTTCTATTTACTCTGTATATAGTTTTCCTTATAGTGACCAAGCTATAATGTTTTCAATGCATATGTGAGGTCTCACAGCTACAGAAAACAGATGCAGAAATTGGACTACTAGAAAGGAAAAGGGGCACTTATTAGAAGTAAATGAGGGCATGTATCAGATTTCAAATGGGGCACTTATCAGAGGTTAAAAGGGGCACTCTACAGAAGAGAAAATGCACTGTTACCAAGAAAAGAGGTAGTCAAAGGGGGATAATAATCACATTTTAAAAGGGACAATCATTTGAAGTGTAAAAGGTGCACTCCTCAGAAGGGAACACAGCGCTATTAAAAAGGGAAAGGCATAAAAGAGTGTATTTCTATAGATTTTAAGAAGGGTAACTTATCTGAAACGAAAGAGGCACTTATTAGAAGGCGAAAGAGCTCTTATCAACAAAGAAAATGGGCACTTCTAAGACAAAAGAAGGGCACTGAACAGGTTTGAAAGGGGCATTTTTGTAAGGTAAAAAGGGGGCACTTTTGGGGTGCTTCGAAAAGTGGGGGCACTCTGCCCCCTGTCCCCCCCCCCCCCCCGGGAGCGCCGTCTCTGATTCGAACGTTCCTTTACTGCTTGCTCCTGAGATCTTCATCATACTAATGGCTATTTATTCTAAGAACTAAGCCAGAATTACGTGTATCCGTATAGTTATTACATTAATGTTTCATGTCTTGATTTCGCGATTTTAGTTAACAAATTTTCCCAATCATCTATTATCTCTCATTGTTCATATCTTATTACAGACTTATAAATATGTGCATGGTTGTAAAAAGACTAATAAGGATTCCTTTTACTAATGCGGAAACCTAACAACAGTAAAAGCTGCATGTGCTCATAATCTGGTTTTTTTTTTGTTTGTTTTTGTTTTTTCTTTTTTATATAGATTTACATGACAGTTGTGTTGGTTCGAATTTCTGACGTGTCTGATTACATATTCATGTAATGGGAGGTTTGCGTATTCGTCATTTGGCTACCGAGGAGGGCGTCTACACAGCGGTTCAAGGGAATCACATCCGCATTCTCATAGAAGCTCGATGCATACTCTTCAGAAGTTTCAAGAGAAATGTTCGTTGGCTTGGTCGATGTCTGGTAGGTATGCCGGATCCCCCCTTCTTCATAAGTCTCATCAGAAGTAGTGTCATCGAAGTATGTATGCTGGATCTGTTCATTGTCATTTTGGTGGACTGCTATAATTTCACTAGATGTGACTGCTAAATTATTATCATCGTTAACTGGAATCATATACCCAGACTCATCCATTTCTACATCACCTGTATTAGATGTTAGCTCCGGATTGTGAGGGATGTTCATAGAGTCTGGATAGGGAGCTAGGAATTTGTCAGTGATGGTTTCATATGGTCTATCCGACTGAGTTACTGCTGTAGCATTTAAGGCGTCCACCATGTCAGCACCTCTCTGTGTGTCATGTTGACCTCTGTCAAGTGATACGTTATCTGTGAACGTTGCGCTATCACAGCGCTAAACAAAACAGATGCGATTTTTTAAAAGTTAACGATCAATTGCCTATTCATAAACTCCGTATATAACCGTAGATAAACAAAAAGGAACCAAATTTTTAATTTAAAAAAAATTACACGAGAAAGAGAAATGACTGTTTTCATTCCTTTGTGCAGTGTGTTTTTTTTGTATAGATGATTGCATAAATTACATGTCGACTGATGTTTCTGAAATGGTACAATAGAAATAATTCCTTCAGAAGCAATGAAAGGTAACTGTATTTTTTAGGTACAACAAACCTTATCGTCATGTCTATTAAGAAACCATCGTCGACATCCTACGAATAGACAACCAAAATGATGAGGAACAGGATCGATGATGATATCCATGCAATCAGTCTGAATATCAGGTTACTGAATCCTATCAGAAAACAATTTCAAAAAGGACCACATAACTTATTGCCTATATACAGTATTGTTCCTCATATAAAGTTAGTAGGGTCAAAAAGTGAAAGAAAGACTTGAAACATTAATCTCATGGCCTTTACAATGAAAGTACCTCAACACATTACCAATCAATATAACCATTATACAGTGCTTTGTCTTCCTCATTGTCTTTGTTTTCATGTTATTTTCGTGGTTATTTTCGTGCCGTTTATTTGCTAATATTTTACCTAACAATTTAAATCATCTTTTAAATCGTCATATCTACAAGCGGGGCATACTGAAACTAAAAGAACTGGCTGTTCCTTTGGAACCAAATATTCCAGGAAGTTACAACGTTATGCACAACTGAATGAGATTCCTGTAGATCAAGTAATGTTGAATCACACCTAGAATATAGAGATGTTGTGGCAATATATATATAACAAAATAATTCAAAAGCTTTCGTCTTGAGAGCGTTAGAGTTCGTAAGAATATTATACTTCTTTAATCAGTTAATTAGCCCTCGTCATGCTTGTAGGATCTCATGTTATTTACAATATTACAGACATCCTCAGAATTAACACACGTATACTACAAGTACAAAGATCTTTCTTCTTCCTTTCACATATCTTCTTTATTACCTTCTCCACTGTCTTTTTGGGAGGGGGAGGGTTCTTTGCTTCCCCGACCCTCTTCAGGTCTATTCCTCATCTTTGGCATGTTTGGATACCCTCCCAACCCTCTCTGCTTTTTTCCTATTTGCATTCGTTGGCA
>JAPZVO010000362.1:0-45199 GCA_029962745.1 Echinometra lucunter
TGCCATTTTTTCTTCTCTGCAAACAAAATCTGTGGAAGTATCACTTGTATTAACGGTGGTACCTGTAATGAAGTGGATATGACCTGTTCCTGCCCCTCCAGAATACAGTGGGACACATGCAGTGATGGTAAATTCCAGCTATATATGTATTGGTTTTAGATCATGAACATCGGTAGTACATGAATTGTCAAAATTGAAATATGCAAAAGAAATGAACAAAGAGTAATTCCTAAACAAATGGTCTTTTTCATTTTGGTGGATATGAAACATCTTCTTAAATATTTGCAAATCAACCCATTTTCGTTTTCCTTTTTTTTATTTTCATTTTTTTGTGTGTACAGTAAATACATGCTTATGCACAAATTTAACGAACTCATCCAGACAATTGCCATTTTTTCTTCTCTGCAAACAGAAATCTGTGGAAGTATCACTTGTATTAACGGTGGTACCTGTAATGAAGTGGATATGACCTGTTCTGCCCTCCAGATACAGTGGAGACACATGCAGTGATGGTAAATTCCAGGCTATATATGTATTGGTTTTAGATCATGAACATCGGTAGTACGAATTGTCAAAATTGAAATATGCAAATGAAATGAACAAAGAAGTAATTCCTAAACAAATGGTCTTTTTCATTTTGGTGGATATGAAACATCTTCTTGAATATCTTGCAAATCAACCCATTTTCGTTTCTTTTTTTTATTTCATTTTTTGGGTGTGTACAGTAAATACATGCTTATGCACAAATTTTAACGAACTCATCCAGACAATGGCCATTTTTTTCTTCTCTGCAAACAGAAATCTGTGGAAGTATCACTTGTATTAACGGTGTACCTGTAATGAAGTGGATATGACCTGTTCCTGCCCTCCAGAATACAGTGGAGACACATGCAGTGATGGTAAATTCCAGGCTATATATGTATTGGTTTTAGATCATGAACATCGGTATACGAATTGTCAAAATTGAAATATGCAATTGAAATGAACAAAGAAGTAATTCCTAAACAAATGGTCTTTTTTTGGTTGGTGTGATATGAAACATCTTCTTGAATATTGCAAATCAACCCATTTTCGTTTCTTTTTTTTTATTTTTTTTTTTTTTTTTGTGTACAGTAAATACTGCTATGCACAATTTTAACGAAATCAATCCAGACAATGGCCATTTTTTCTTCTCTGCAAACAGAAATCTGTGGAAGTATCACTTGTATTAACGGTGGTACCTGTAATGAAGTGGATATGACCTGTTCCCTGCCCTCCAGAATACAGTGGAGACACATGCAGTGATGGTAAATTCCAGGCTATATATGTATTGGTTTTAGATCATGAACATCGGTAGTACATGAATTGTCAAAATTGAAATATGCAAAAGAAATGAACAAAGAAGTAATTCCAAATAACCAATGGTCTTTTTCATTTGGTGATTGAAACATCTTCTTAAATATATTGCAAATCAACCCATTTTCTTTTCCTTTTTTTATTTTTTTTTTTTTTTGTTGTGTAGTAGTACACATGCTTATGCACATTTTAACGAACTCATCCAGACAATTGCCATTTTTTCTTCTCTGCAAACAGAAATCTGTGGAAGTATCACTTGTATTAACGGTGGTACCTGTAATGAAGTGGATATGACCTGTTCCTGCCCTCCAGAATACAGTGGAGACACATGCAGTGATGGTAAATTCCAGGCTATATGTATTGGTTTTAGATCATGAACATCGGTAGTATAGAATTGTCAAAATTGAAATATGCAAAGAAATGAACAAAGAAGTAATTCCTAACAAATGGTCTTTTTCATTTTGGTGGATATGAAACATCTTCTTGAATATCTTGCAAATCAACCCATTTTCGTTTCTTTTTTTATTTCATTTTTTTTTGTGTGTACAGTAAATACATGCTTATGCACAAATTTTAACGAACTCATCCAGACATTGCCATTTTTTCTTCTCTGCAAACAGAAATCTGTGGAAGTATCACTTGTATTAACGGTGGGTACCTGTAATGAAGTGGATATGACCTGTTCCTCCTGCCCTCCAGAATACAGTGGAGACACATGCAGTGATGGTAAATTCCAGGCTATATATGTGTATTGTTTTAGATCATGAACATCGGTAGTATATGAATTGTCAAAATTGAAATATGCAATTGAAATGAACAAAGAAGTAATTCCTAAACAAATGGTCTTTTTCATTTGGTGGATATGAAACATCTTCTTGAATATCTTGCAAATCAACCCCATTTTCGTTTCTTTTTTTTTTTTTTCATTTTTTTTTGTGTACAGTAAATACATGCTTATGCACAAATTTTAAACGAACTCATCCAGACAATGCCATTTTTTCTTCTCTGCAAACAGAAATCTGTGGAAGTATCACTTGTATTAACGTGTGGTACCTGTAATGAAGTGGATATGACCTGTTCCTGCCTCCAGAATACAGTGGAGACACATGCAGTGATGGTAAATTCCAGGCTATATATGTATTGGTTTTAGATCATGAACATCGGTAGTACATACGAATTGTCAAAATTGAATATGCAAGAAATGAACAAAGAAGTAATTCCTAAACAAATGGTCTTTTTCATTTTGGTGGATATGAAACATCTTCTTGAATATCTTGCAAATCAACCCATTTTCGTTTCTTTTTTTTTTATTTTTTATTTTTTTGTGTACAGTAAATACATGCTTATGCACAATTTTAACGAACTCATCCAGACAATTGCCATTTTTTCTTCTCTGCAAACAGAAATCTGTGGAAGTATCACTTGTATTAACGGTGGTACCTGTAATGAAGTGGATATGACCTTTCCTGCCCTCCAGAATACAGTGGAGACACATGCAGTGATGGTAAATTCCAGGGCTATATATGTATTGTTTAGAGATCATGAACATCGGTAGTATACGAATTGTCAAATTGAAAATATGGCAATTGAAATGACCGAAGAAGTAATTCCTAACAAATGGTCTTTTCATTTTGGTGGATATGAAACATCTTCTTGAATATCTTGCAAATACACCCATTTCGTTTCGTTTTTTTATTTATTTTATTTTTGTGTGGTAAAGTAATACATGCTTATGCACAAATTTTAACGACTCATCCAACAATGCCATTGTTTTCTCTCTGCAAACAGAAATCTGTGGAGTATCACTTGTATTAACGGTGGTACCTGTAATGAAGATGTGATATGACCTGTTCCTGCCCTCCAGAATACAGTGGAGACACATGCAGTGATGGTAGAATTCCAGGCTATATGTATTGGTTTTAGATCATGAACAGCGGTAGTATAGGAATTGTCAAATTGAAATATGCAATTGAAATGAACAAAGCAGTAATTCCTAAAACAATGGTCTTTTGTCATTTTGGTGGATATGAAACATCTTCTTACATATCTTGCAATAACCAAATTTTCTTTTCCTTTTTTTATTTTTCATTTTTTTTGTGTACATAAATACATGCTTATGCACAAATTTTAACGAACTCATCCAGACAAGATGGCCATTTTTTCTTCTCTGTCAAACAGAAATCTGTGGAAGTATCACTTGTATTAACGGTGGTACCTGTAAGAGTGGATATGACCTGTTCTCCTCCTGCCCTCCAGAAGACAGTGGAGACAACATGCATGATGGTAAATTCCAGCTATATATGTATTGGGTTTTAGATCATGAACATCGTAGTATACGAATGTCAAAATTGAAATATGCAATTGAAATGAACAAAGAAGTATTCCTAAACAAATGGTCTTTTCATTTTGGTGGATATGAACATCTTCTTGAATATCTTGCAATCAACCCATTTTCGTTCTTTTTTTTTATTGTTTCATTTTTTTGTGTGTACAGTAAATACATGCTTATGCACAATTTTAACGAACTCATCCAGACAATGGCCATTTTTCTTCTCTGCAAACAGAAATCTGGGGAAGTATCACTTGTATTAACGTGGTACCTGTAATGAAGTGGATATGACCTGTTCCGGCTCCTCAGAATACAGTGGAGACCATGCAGTGATGGTAAATTCCAGGCTATATATGTATTGGTTTAGATCATGAACATCGGTATACGAATGTGTCAAAATTGAAATATGCAAAGAAATGAACAAAGAAGTAATTCCTAAACAAATGGTCTTTTTCATTTTGGTGGGATATGAAACATCTTCTTGAATATTTGCAAATCAACCCATTTTCGTTTCTTTTTTTTTTTTTTTTTTTTTTGTGTACAGTAAATACATGCTTATGCACAAATTTTAACGAACTCATCCAGACATTGCCATTTTTCTTCTCTGCAAACAGAAATCTGTGGAAGTATCACTTATTAACGGTGGTACCTGTAATGAAGTGGATATGACCTGTTCCTGCCCTCCAGAATACAGTGGAGACACATGCAGTGATGGTAAATTCCAGGCTATATATGTATTGGTTTTAGATCATGAACATCGGTAGTAATGAATTGTCAAAATTGAAATATGCAAAGAAATGAACAAAGAAGTAATTCCTAAACAAATGGTCTTTTTCATTTGGTGGATATGAACATCTTCTTAAATCTTGCAAATCAACCCATTTTCTTTCCTTTTTTATTTCATTGTTTTTTTTGTGTACAGTAAATACATGCTTATGCACAATTTTAACGAACTCATCCCAGACAATTGCCTTTTTTCTTCTCTGCAAACAGAATCTGTGGAAGTATCACTTGTATTAACGGTGGTACCTGTAATGAAGTGGATATGACCTGTTCCTGCCCTCCAGAATACAGTGGAGACCAATGCAGTGATGGTATTCCCAGGGCTATATATGTATTGGTTTTAGATCATGACATCGGTATACGAATTGTCAAAAGTGAAATAGGCAATTGAAATGAACAAAGAAGTAATTCCTAAACAAATGGTCTTTTCATTTTGGTGGATATGAAACATCTTCTTGAATATCTTGCAAATACAACCCATTTTCGTTTCTTTTTTTTATTTGTCATTTTTTTGTGTGTACAGTAAATACATGCTATGCACAAATTTTAACGAACTCATCCAGACAATTGCCATTTTTTCTTCTCTGCAAACAGAAATCTGTGGAAGTATCACTTGTATTAACGGTGGTACCTGTAATGAAGTGGATATGACCTGTTCCTGCCCTCCAGAATACAGTGGAGACACATGCAGTGATGGTAATTCCAGGCTATATATGTATTGGTTTTAGATCATGAACATCGGTAGTACATGAATTGTCAAAATTGAAATATGCAAAAGAAATGAACAAAGAAGTAATTCCTAAACAAATGGTCTTTTTCATTTTGGTGGATATGAAACATCTTCTTAATATCTTGCAAATCAACCCATTTTCTTTTCTTTTTTTTTATTTTCATTTTTTTTTTTTGTACAGTAAATACATGCTTATGCACAAATTTTAACGAACTCATCCAGACAATGGCCATTTTTTCTTCTCTGCAAACAGAAATCTGTGGAAGTATCACTTGTATTAACGGTGGTACCTGTAATGAGTGGATATGACCTGTTCCTGCCCTCCAGAATACAGTGGAGACACATGCATGAATGGTAAATTCCAGGCTATATATGTATTGGTTTTAGATCATGAACATCTGGTAGTACATGATTGTCAAAATTGAAATATGCAAGAAATGAACAAAGAAGTAATTCCTAAACAAATGGCTTTTCATTTGGTGGATATGAAACATCTTCTTAAATATATTGCAAATCAACCCATTTTCTTTTCCTTTTTTTTACTTTTCATTTTTTTTTTGTGTACAGTAAATACATGCTTATGCACAAATTTTAACGAACTCATCCAGACAATTGCCATTTTTTCTTCTCTGCAAACAGAAATCTGTGGAAGTATCACTTGTATTAACGGTGGTACCTGTAATGAAGTGGATATGACCTGTTCCTGCCCTCCAGAATACAGTGGAGACACATGCAGTGATGGTAAATTCCAGGCTATATATGTATTGGTTTTAGATCATGAACATCGGTAGTATACGAATTGTCAAAATTGAAATATGCAATGAAATGAACAAAGAAGTAATTCCTAACAAATGGTCTTTTTCATTTTGGTGGATATGAAACATCTTCTTGAATATCTTGCAAATCAACCCATTTTCGTTTCTCTTTTTTTTATTTTCATTTTTTTTTGTGTGTGTACAGTAAATACATGCTTATGCACAAATTTTAACGAACTCATCCAGACAATTGCCATTTTTTCTTCTCTGCAAACAGAAATCTGTGGAAAGTATCACTTGTATTAACGGTGGTACCTGTAATGAAGTGGATATGACCTGTTCCTGCCCTCCAGAATACAGTGGAGACACATGCAGTGATGGTAAATTCCAGGCTATATATGTATTGGTTTTAGATCATGAACATCGGTAGTATACGAATTGTCAAATTGAAATATGCAATTGAAATGAACAAAGAAGTAATTCCTAAACAAATGGTCTTTTTCATTTTGGTGGATATGAACATCTTCTTGAATATCTTGCAAATCAACCCATTTTCGTTCTTTTTTTTTTATTTTTCATTTTTTTTGTGTGTACAGTAAATACATGCTTATGCACAAATTTTAACGAACTCATCCAGACAATGGCCATTTTTTCTTCTCTGCAAACAGAAATCTGTGGAAGTATCACTTGTATTAACGGTGGTACCTGTAATGAAGTGGATATGACCTGTTCCTGCCCTCCAGAATACAGTGGAGACACATGCAGTGATGGTAAATTCCAGGCTATATATGTATTGGTTTTAGATCATGAACATCGGTAGTACATGAATTGTCAAAATTGAAATATGCAATTGAAATGAACAAAGAAGTAATTCCTAAACAATGGTCTTTTTCATTTTGGTGGATATGAAACATCTTCTGAATATCTTGCAAATCAACCCATTTTCGTTCTTTTTTTTTATTTTTTTATTTTTTTGTGTACAGTAAATACATGCTTATGCACAAATTTTAACGAACTCATCCAGACAATTGCCATTTTTTCTTCTCTGCAAACAGAAATCTGTGGAAGTATCACTTGTATTAACGGTGGTACCTGTAATGAAGTGGATATGACCTGTTCCTGCCCTCCAGAATACAGTGGAGACACATGCAGTGATGGTAAATTCCAGGCTATATATGTATTGGTTTTAGATCATGAACATCGGTAGTATACGAATTGTCAAAATTGAAATATGCAATTGAAATGAACAAAGAAGTAATTCCTAAACAAATGGTCTTTTTCATTTTGGTGGATATGAAACATCTTCTTGAATATCTTGCAAATCAACCCATTTTCGTTTCTTTTTTTTATTTTATTTTTTATTTTTTGTGTACAGTAAATACATGCTTATGCACAAATTTAACGAACTCATCCAGACAATTGCCATTTTTCTTCTCTGCAAACAGAAATCTGTGGAAGTATCACTTGTATTAACGGTTGGGTACCTGTAATGAAGTGGATATGACCTGTTCCTGCCCTCCAGAATACAGTGGAGACACATGCAGTGATGGTAAATTCCAGGCTATATATGTATTGGTTTTTAGATCATGAACATCGGTAGTAGTACAGAATTGTCAAAATTGAAATATGCAAAAGAAATGAACAAAGAAGTAATTCCTAAACAAATGGTCTTTTTCATTTAGGTGGATATTGAAACATCTTCTTAAATATATTGCAATCAACCCATTTTCGTTTCTTTTTTTTATTTTCATTTTTTTTTTTTGTGTGTACAGTAAATACATGCTTATGCACAAATTTTAACGAACTCATCCAGACAATGGCCATTTTTCTTCTCTGCAAACAGAATCTGTGGAAGTATCACTTGTATTAACGGTGGGTACCTGTAATGAAGTGGATATGACCTGTTCCTGCCCTCCAGAATACAGTGGAGACACATGCAGTGATGGTAAATTCCAGGCTATATATGTATTGGTTTTAGATCATGAACATCGGTAGTATACGAATTGTCAAAATTGAAATATGCAAATTGAAATGAACAAAGAAGTAATTCCTTAACAAATGGTCTTTTTCATTTTGGTGGATATGAAACATCTTCTTGAATATCTTGCAAATCAACCCATTTTCTTTTCCTTTTTTTTCTTTTCATTTTTTTTGTGTGTACAGTAAATACATGCTTATGCACAAATTTTAACGAACTCATCCAGACAATTGCCATTTTTTCTTCTCTGCAAACAGAAATCTGTGGAAGTATCACTTGTATTAACGGTGGTACCTGTAATGAAGTGGATATGACCCTGTTCCTGCCCTCCAGAATACAGTGGAGACACATGCAGTGATGGTAAATTCCAGGCTATATATGTATTGGTTTTAGATCATGAACCATCGGTAGTATACTGAATTGTCAAAATGAAATATGCAATGAAATGAACAAAGAAGTAATTCCCTAACAAATGTCTTTTTCATTTTGGTGGATATGAAACATCTTCTTGAATATCTTGCAATCAACCCATTTTCGTTTCTTTTTTTTAATTTATTTTTTTATATTTTTTTGTGTACAGTAAATACATGCTTATGCACAAATTTTAACGAACTCATCCAGACAATAGCCATTTTTTCTTCTCTGCAAACAGAAAATCTGTGGAAGTATCACTTGTATTAACGGTGGTACCTGTATGAAGTGGATATGACCTGTTTCCGGCCCTCCAGAATACAGTGGAGACACATGCAGTGATGGTAAATTCCCCGGCTATATATGTATTGGTTTTAGATCATGACACGGTAGTATAACGAATTGTCAAAATTGAAATATCATTGAAATGAACAAAGAAGTAATTCCTAAACAAATGGTCTTTTTCAATTTTGTTGGATATGAAACATCTTCTTGAATATCTTGCAAATCACCCATTATTTCGTTCTCTTTTTGTTATTTTTCATTTTTTTTGTTGTGTACAGTAAATACATGCTTATGCACAAATTTTAACGAACTAATCCAACAATTGCCATTTTTCTTCTCTGCAAACAGAAATCTGTGGAAGTATCACTTGTATTAACGGTGGTACCTGTATGAAGTGGATATGACCTGTTCCTGCCCTCCAGAATACAGTGGAGACACATGCAGTGATGGTAAATTCCAGCTATATATGTATTGGTTTTAGATCATGAACATCGGTAGTACATGAATTGTCAAAATTGAAATATGCAAAAGAAATGAACAAAGAAGTAATTCCTAAACAAATGGTCTTTTTCATTTAGGTGGATATGAAACATCTTCTTAAATATATTGCAAATCAACCCATTTTCTTTTCCTTTTTTTATTTTTCCTTTTTTTTGTGTACAGTAAATACATGCTTATGCACAAATTTTAACGAACTCATCCAGACAATGGCCATTTTTCTTCTCTGCAAACAGAAATCTGTGGAAGTATCACTTGTATTAACGGTGGTACCTGTAATGAAGTGGATATGACCTGTTCCTGCCCTCCAGAATACAGTGGAGACACATGCAAGTGATGGTAAATTCCAGGCTATATATGTATTGGTTTTAGATCATGAACATCGGTAGTATACGAATTGTCAAAATTGAAATATGCAATTGAAATGAACAAGAAGTAATTCCTAAACAAATGGTCTTTTCATTTTAGGTGGATATGAAACATCTTCTTGAATATCTTGCAAATCAACCCATTTTCGTTTCTTTTTTTATTATTTCATTTTTTTTTTTGTGTACAGTAAATACATGCTTATGCACAAATTTTAACGAAACTCATCCAGACAATGGCCATTTTTCTTCTCTGCAAACAGAATCTGTGGAAGTATCACTTGTATTAACGGTGGTACCTGTAATGAAGTGGATATGACCTGTTCCTGCCCTCCAGAATACAGTGGAGACACATGCAGTGATGGTAAATTCCAGGCTATATATGTATTGGTTTTAGATCATGAACATCGGTAGTATACGAATTGTCAAATTGAAATATGCAATGAAATGAAACAAGAAGTAATTCCTAAACAAATGGTCTTTTTCATTTTGGTGGATATGAAACATCTTCTTGAATATCTTGCAATCAACCCATTTTCGTTTCTTTTTTTTTTATTTTTCATTTTTTTTGTGTGTACAGTAAATACATGCTTATGCACAAATTTTAACGAACTCATCCAGACAATGCCATTTTTTCTTCTCTGCAAACAGAAATCTGTGGAAGTATCACTTGTATTAACGGTGGTACCTGTAATGAAGTGATATGACCTGTTCCTGCCCTCCAGAATACAGTGGAGACACATGCAGTGATGGTAAATTCCAGGCTATATATGTATTGGTTTTAGATCATGAACATCGGTAGTACAGAATTGTCAAAATTGAAATATGCAATGAAATGAACAAAGAAGTAATTCCTAAACAAATGGTCTTTTTCATTTTGGTGGATATGAAACATCTTCTTGAATATCTTGCAAATCAACCCATTTTCGTTTCCTTTTTTTTATTATTTTATTTTTTTTGTGTACAGTAAATACATGCTTATGCACAAATTTTAACGAACTCATCCAGACAATGGCCATTTTTTCTTCTCTGCAAACAGAAATCTGTGGAAGTATCACTTGTATTAACGGTGGTACCTGTAATGAAGTGGATATGACCTGTTCCTGCCCTCCAGAATACAGTGGAGACACATGCAGTGATGGTAAATTCCAGGCTATATATGTATTGGTTTTAGATCATGAACATCGGTAGTATACGAATTGTCAAAATTGAAATATGCAATTGAAATGAACAAAGAAGTAATTCCTAAACAAATGGTCTTTTTCATTTTGGTGGATATGAAACATCTTCTTGAATATCTTGCAAATCAACCCATTTTCGTTTCTTTTTTTTATTTTTTTTTTTTTTTGTGTACAGTAAATACATGCTTATGCACAAATTTTAACGAACTCATCCAGACAATTGCCATTTTTTCTTCTCTGCAAACAGAAATCTGTGGAAGTATCACTTGTATTAACGGTGGTACCTGTAATGAAGTGGATATGACCTGTTCCTGCCCTCCAGAATACAGTGGAGACACATGCAGTGATGGTAAATTCCAGGCTATATATGTATTGGTTTTAGATCATGAACATCGGTAGTATACGAATTGTCAAAATTGAAATGAACAAAGAAGTAATTCCTAAACAAATGGTCTTTTTCATTTTGGTGGATATGAAACATCTTCTTGAATATCTTGCAAATCAACCCATTTTCGTTTCTTTTTTTTTATTTTATTTTTTTTTGTTTGTGTACAGTAAATACATGCTTATGCACAAATTTTAACGAACTCATCCAGACAATGGCCATTTTTTCTTCTCTGCAAACAGAAATCTGTGGAAGTATCACTTGTATTAACGGTGGTACCTGTAATGAAGTGGATATGACCTGTTCCTGCCCTCCAGAATACAGTGGAGACACATGCAGTGATGGTAAATTCCAGGCTATATATGTATTGGTTTTAGATCATGAACATCGGTAGTATACGAATTGTCAAAATTGAAATATGCAATTGAAATGAACAAAGAAGTAATTCCTAAACAAATGGTCTTTTCATTTTGGTGGATATGAAACATCTTCTTGAATATCTTGCAAATCAACCCATTTTCGTTTCTTTTTTTTATTTATTTTTTTATTTTTTTTGTGTACAGTAAATACATGCTTATGCACAAATTTTAACGAACTCATCCAGACAATGCCATTTTTCTTCTCTGCAAACAGAAATCTGTGGAAGTATCACTTGTATTAACGGTGGTACCTGTAATGAAGTGGATATGACCTGTTCCTGCCCTCCAGAATACAGTGGAGACACATGCAGTGATGGTAAATTCCAGGCTATATATGTATTGGTTTTAGATCATGAACATCGGTAGTACTGAATGGTCAAAATTGAAATATGCAAATGAAATGAACAAAGAAGTAATTCCTAAACAAATGGTCTTTTTCCTTTTGGTGGATATGAACATCTTCTTGAATATCTTGCAAATCAACCCATTTTCGTTTCTTTTTTTATTTTCATTTTTTTTTTGTGTGTACAGTAAATACATGCTTATGCACAAATTTTAACGAACTCATCCAGACAATTGCCATTTTTTCTTCTCTGCAAACAGAAATCTGTGGAAGTATCACTTGTATTAACGGTGGTACCTGTAATGAAGTGGATATGACCTGTTCCTGCCCTCCAGAATACAGTGGAGACACATGCAGTGATGGTAAATTCCAGGCTATATATGTATTGGTTTTAGATCATGAACATCGGTAGTACATACGAATTGTCAAAATTGAAATATGCAAATGAAATGAACAAAGAAGTAATTCCTAAACAAATGGTCTTTTTCATTTTGGTGGATATGAAACATCTTCTTGAATATATTGCAAATCAACCCATTTTCTTTTCCTTTTTTTTTTTTTCATTTTTTTGTGTGTACAGTAAATACATGCTTATGCACAAATTTTAACGAACTCATCCAGACAATGGCCATTTTTCTTCTCTGCAAACAGAAATCTGTGGAAGTATCACTTGTATTAACGGTGGTACCTGTAATGAAGTGGATATGACCTGTTCCTGCCCTCCAGAATACAGTGGAGACACATGCAGTGATGGTAAATTCCAGGCTATATATGTATTGGTTTTAGATCATGAACATCGGTAGTATACTGAATTGTCAAAATTGAAATATGCAATTGAAATGAACAAAGAAGTAATTCCTAAACAAATGGTCTTTTTCATTTTGGTGGATATGAAACATCTTCTTGAATATCTTGCAAATCAACCCATTTTCGTTTCTTTTTTTTATTTTTCATTTTTTTTGTGTGTACAGTAAATACATGCTTATGCACAAATTTTAACGAACTCATCCAGACAATGGCCATTTTTTCTTCTCTGCAAACAGAAATCTGTGGAAGTATCACTTGTATTAACGGTGGTACCTGTAATGAAGTGGATATGACCTGTTCCTGCCCTCCAGAATACAGTGGAGACACATGCAGTGATGGTAAATTCCAGGCTATATATGTATTGGTTTTAGATCATGAACATCGGTAGTACATGAATTGTCAAAATTGAAATATGCAAAAGAAATGAACAAAGAAGTAATTCCTAAACAAATGGTCTTTTTCATTTAGGTGGATATGAAACATCTTCTTAAATATATTGCAAATCAACCCATTTTCTTTTCCTTTTTTTATTTTCATTTTTTTTTTGTGTACAGTAAATACATGCTTATGCACAAATTTTAACGAACTCATCCAGACAATTGCCATTTTTTCTTCTCTGCAAACAGAAATCTGTGGAAGTATCACTTGTATTAACGGTGGTACCTGTAATGAAGTGGATAGACCTGTTCCTGCCCTCCAGAATACAGTGGAGACACATGCAGTGATGGTAAATTCCAGGCTATATATGTATTGGTTTTAGATCATGAACATCGGTAGTATACGAATTGTCAAAATTGAAATATGCAATTGAAATGAACAAAGAAGTAATTCCTAAACAAATGGTCTTTTTCATTTGGTGGATATGAAACATCTTCTTGAATATCTTGCAAATCAACCCATTTTCGTTTCTTTTTTTTTATTTTCATTTTTTTTTTGTGTACAGTAAATACATGCTTATGCACAAATTTTAACGAACTCATCCAGACAATGGCCATTTTTCTTCTCTGCAAACAGAAATCTGTGGAAGTATCACTTGTATTAACGGTGGTACCTGTAATGAAGTGGATATGACCTGTTCCTGCCCTCCAGAATACAGTGGAGACACATGCAGTGATGGTAAATTCCAGGCTATATATGTATTGGTTTTAGATCATGAACATCGGTAGTATACGAATTGTCAAAATTGAAATATGCAAAAGAAATGAACAAAGAAGTAATTCCTAAACAATGGTCTTTTTCATTTTGGTGGATATGAAACATCTTCTTGAATATCTTGCAATCAACCCATTTTCGTTTCTTTTTTTTATTTCATTTTTTTTTTGTGTACAGTAAATACATGCTTATGCACAAATTTTAACGAACTCATCCAGACAATGGCCATTTTTTTTCTTCTCTGCAAACAGAAATCTGTGGAAGTATCACTTGTATTAACGGTGGTACCTGTATGAAGTGGATATGACCTGTTCCTGCCCTCCAGAATACAGTGGAGACACATGCAGTGATGGTAAATTCCAGGCTATATATGTATTGGTTTTAGATCATGAACATCGGTAGTATACGAATTGTCAAAATTGAATATGCAAATGAAATGAACAAAGAAGTAATATCCTAAACAAATGGTCTTTTTCATTTTGGTGGATATGAAACATCTTCTTGAATATCTTGCAAATCAACCCATTTTCGTTTTCTTTTTTTTATTTTCTTTTTTTTTGTGTTACAGTAAATACATGCTTATGCACAAATTTTAACGAACTCATCCAGACAATTGCCATTTTTTCTTCTCTGCAAACAGAAATCTGTGGAAGTATCACTTGTATTAACGGGGTGGTACCTGTAATGAAGTGGATATGACCTGTTCCCTGCCCTCCAGAATACAGTGGAGACACATGCAGTGATGGTAAATTCCAGGCTATATATGTATTGGTTTTAGATCATGAACATCGGTAGTACATGAATTGTCAAAAATTGAAATATGCAAAGAAATGAACAAAGAAGTAATTCCTAAACAAATGGTCTTTTTCATTTGGTGGATATGAAACATCTTCTTGAATATCTTGCAAATCACCCATTTCTTTTCCTTTTTTTTTATTTATTTTTTTTTTTTTGTGTACAGTAAATACATGCTTATGCACAAATTTTAACGAACTCATCCAGACAATGGCCATTTTTTCTTCTCTGCAAACAGAAATCTGTGGAAGTATCACTTGTATTAACGGTGGTACCTGTAATGAAGTGGATATGACCTGTTCCTGCCCTCCAGAATACAGTGGAGACACATGCAGTGATGGTAAATTCCAGGCTATATATGTATTGGTTTTAGATCATGAACATCGGTAGTATACGAATTGTCAAAATTGAAATATGCAATTGAAATGAACAAAGAAGTAATTCCTAAACAAATGGTCTTTTTCATTTTGGTGGATATGAAACATCTTCTTGAATATCTTGCAAATCAACCCATTTTCGTTTCTTTTTTTTTATTTCATTTTTTTTTGTGTGTACAGTAAATACATGCTTATGCACAAATTTTAACGAACTCATCCAGACAATTGCCATTTTTTTCTTCTCTGCAAACAGAAATCTGTGGAAGTATCACTTGTATTAACGGTGGTACCTGTAATGAAGTGGATATGACCTGTTCCTGCCCTCCAGAATACAGTGGAGACACATGCAGTGATGGTAAATTCCAGGCTATATATGTATTGGTTTTAGATCATGAACATCGGTAGTACATGAATTGTCAAAATTGAAATATGCAAATGAAATGAACAAAGAAGTAATTCCTAAACAAATGGTCTTTTCATTTTGGTGGATATGAAACATCTTCTTGAATATCTTGCAAATCAACCCATTTCGTTTCTTTTTTTTTATTATTTTTCATTTTTTTGTGTGTACAGTAAATACATGCTTATGCACCAAATTTTAACGAACTCATCCAGACAATGGCCATTTTTCTTCTCTGCAAACAGAAATCTGTGGAAGTATCACTTGTATTAACGGTGGTACCTGTAATGAAGTGGATATGACCTGTTCCTGCCCTCCAGAATACAGTGGAGACACATGCAGTGATGGTAAATTCCAGGCTATATATGTATTGGTTTTAGATCATGAACATCGGCTAGTATACGAATTGTCAAAATTGAAATATGCAATGAATGAACAAAGAAGTAATTCCTAAACAAATGGTCTTTTTTCATTTTGGTGGATATGAAACCTCTTCTTGAATATCTTGCAAATCAACCCATTTTCGTTTCTTTTTTTTTATTTTCATTTTTTTTTGTGTGTACAGTAAATACATGCTTATGCACAAATTTTAACGAACTCATCCAGACAATTGCCATTTTTCTTCTCTGCAAACAGAAATCTGTGGAAGTATCACTTGTATTAACGGTGGGTACCTGTAATGAAGTGGATATGACCTGTTCCTGCCCTCCAGAATACAGTGGAGACACATGCAGTGATGGTAAATTCCAGGCTATATATGTATTGGTTTTAGATCATGAACATCGGTAGTACATGAATTGTCAAAATTGAAATATGCAAAGAAATGAACAAAGAAGTAATTCCTAAACAAATGGTCTTTTTCATTTTGGTGGATATGAAACATCTTCTTGAATATCTTGCAAATCAACCCATTTTCGTTTCTTTTTTTTATTTTCATTTTTTTTGTGTGTGTACAGTAAATACATGCTTATGCACAAATTTTAACGAACTCATCCAGACAATGGCCATTTTTTCTTCTCTGCAAACAGAAATCTGTGGAAGTATCACTTGTATTAACGGTGGTACCTGTAATGAAGTGGATATGACCTGTTCCTGCCCTCCAGAATACAGTGGAGACACATGCAGTGATGGTAAATTCCAGGCTATATATGTATTGGTTTTAGATCATGAACATCGGTAGTATACGAATTGTCAAAATTGAAATATGCAATTGAAATGAACAAAGAAGTAATTCCTAAACAAATGGTCTTTTTCATTTTGGTGGATATGAAACATCTTCTTGAATATCTTGCAAATCAACCCATTTTCTTTTCCTTTTTTTTACTTTTCATTTTTTTTTTGTGTACAGTAAATACATGCTTATGCACAAATTTTAACGAACTCATCCAGACAATTGCCATTTTTTCTTCTCTGCAAACAGAAATCTGTGGAAGTATCACTTGTATTAACGGTGGTACCTGTAATGAAGTGGATATGACCTGTTCCTGCCCTCCAGAATACAGTGGAGACACATGCAGTGATGGTAAATTCCAGGCTATATATGTATTGGTTTTAGATCATGAACATCGGTAGTACATGAATTGTCAAAATTGAAATATGCAATTGAAATGAACAAAGAAGTAATTCCTAAACAAATGGTCTTTTTCATTTTGGTGGATATGAAACATCTTCTTGAATATCTTGCAAATCAACCCATTTTCGTTTCTTTTTTTTTATTTTCATTTTTTTTGTGTGTACAGTAAATACATGCTTATGCACAAATTTTAACGAACTCATCCAGACAATGGCCATTTTTTCTTCTCTGCAAACAGAAATCTGTGGAAGTATCACTTGTATTAACGGTGGTACCTGTAATGAAGTGGATATGACCTGTTCCTGCCCTCCAGAATACAGTGGAGACACATGCAGTGATGGTAAATTCCAGGCTATATATGTATTGGTTTTAGATCATGAACATCGGTAGTATACGAATTGTCAAAATTGAAATATGCAATTGAAATGAACAAAGAAGTAATTCCTAAACAAATGGTCTTTTTTCATTTTGGTGGATATGAAACATCTTCTTGAATATCTTGCAAATCAACCCATTTTCGTTTCTTTTTTTTATTTATTTTTTATTTTTTGTGTACAGTAAATACATGCTTATGCACAAATTTTAACGAACTCATCCAGACAATTGCCATTTTTTCTTCTCTGCAAACAGAAATCTGTGGAAGTATCACTTGTATTAACGGTGGTACCTGTAATGAAGTGGATATGACCTGTTCCTGCCCTCCAGAATACAGTGGAGACACATGCAGTGATGGTAAATTCCAGGCTATATATGTATTGGTTTTAGATCATGAACATCGGTAGTATACGAATTGTCAAAATTGAAATATGCAATTGAAATGAACAAAGAAGTAATTCCTAAACAAATGGTCTTTTTCATTTTGGTGGATATGAAACATCTTCTTGAATATCTTGCAAATCAACCCATTTTCGTTTCTTTTTTTTATTTTCATTTTTTTTTTGTGTGTACAGTAAATACATGCTTATGCACAAATTTTAACGAACTCATCCAGACAATGGCCATTTTTTCTTCTCTGCAAACAGAAATCTGTGGAAGTATCACTTGTATTAACGGTGGTACCTGTAATGAAGTGGATATGACCTGTTCCTGCCCTCCAGAATACAGTGGAGACACATGCAGTGATGGTAAATTCCAGGCTATATGTATTGGTTTTAGATCATGAACATCGGTAGTATACGAATTGTCAAAATTGAAATATGCAATTGAAATGAACAAAGAAGTAATTCCTAAACAAATGGTCTTTTTCATTTTGGTGGATATGAAACATCTTCTTGAATATCTTGCAAATCAACCCATTTTCGTTTCTTTTTTTTTATTTTCATTTTTTTTTTGTGTGTGTACAGTAAATACATGCTTATGCACAAATTTTAACGAACTCATCCAGACAATGGCCATTTTTTCTTCTCTGCAAACAGAAATCTGTGGAAGTATCACTTGTATTAACGGTGGTACCTGTAATGAAGTGGATATGACCTGTTCCTGCCCTCCAGAATACAGTGGAGACACATGCAGTGATGGTAAATTCCAGGCTATATATGTATTGGTTTTAGATCATGAACATCGGTAGTATACGAATTGTCAAAATTGAAATATGCAATTGAAATGAACAAAGAAGTAATTCCTAAACAAATGGTCTTTTTCATTTTGGTGGATATGAAACATCTTCTTGAATATCTGCAAATCAACCCATTTTTCGTTTCTTTTTTTATTTTATTTTTTTTTGTGTGTACAGTAAATACATGCTTATGCACAAATTTTAACGAACTCATCCAGACAATTGGCCATTTTTTCTTCTCTGCAAACAGAAATCTGTGGAAGTATCACTTGTATTAACGGTGGTACCTGTAATGAAGTGGATATGACCTGTTCCTGCCCTCCAGAATACAGTGGAGACACATGCAGTGATGGTAAATTCCAGGCTATATATGTATTGGTTTTAGATCATGAACATCGGTAGTACATGAATTGTCAAAATTGAAATATGCAAAAGAAATGAACAAAGAAGTAATTCCTAAACAAATGGTCTTTTTCATTTGGTGGATATGAAACATCTTCTTGAATATCTTGCAAATCAACCCATTTTCGTTTCTTTTTTTTAATTTTCATTTTTTTTTGTGTGTACAGTAAATACATGCTTATGCACAAATTTTAACGAACTCATCCAGACAATTGCCATTTTTTCTTCTCTGCAAACAGAAATCTGTGGAAGTATCACTTGTATTAACGGTGGTACCTGTAATGAAGTGGATATGACCTGTTCCTGCCCTCCAGAATACAGTGGAGACACATGCAGTGATGGTAAATTCCAGGCTATATATGTATTGGTTTTAGATCATGAACATCGGTAGTATACGAATTGTCAAAATTGAAATATGCAATTGAAATGAACAAAGAAGTAATTCCTAAACAAATGGTCTTTTTCATTTTGGTGGATATGAAACATCTTCTTGAATATCTTGCAAATCAACCCATTTTCGTTTCTTTTTTTTTATTTTCATTTTTTTTTTGTGTGTACAGTAAATACATGCTTGTGCACAAATTTTAACGAACTCATCCAGACAATGGCCATTTTTTCTTCTCTGCAAACAGAAATCTGTGGAAGTATCACTTGTATTAACGGTGGTACCTGTAATGAAGTGGATATGACCTGTTCCTGCCCTCCAGAATACAGTGGAGACACATGCAGTGATGGTAAATTCCAGGCTATATATGTATTGGTTTTAGATCATGAACATCGGTAGTATACGAATTGTCAAAATTGAAATATGCAATGAAATGAACAAAGAAGTAATTCCTAAACAAATGGTCTTTTTCATTTTGGTGGATATGAAACATCTTCTTGAATATCTTGCAAATCAACCCATTTTCGTTTCTTTTTTTTAATTTTCATTTTTTTTTGTGTGTACAGTAAATACATGCTTATGCACAAATTTTAACGAACTCATCCAGACAATTGCCATTTTTTCTTCTCTGCAAACAGAAATCTGTGGAAGTATCACTTGTATTAACGGTGGTACCTGTAATGAAGTGGATATGACCTGTTCCTGCCCTCCAGAATACAGTGGAGACACATGCAGTGATGGTAAATTCCAGGCTATATATGTATTGGTTTTAGATCATGAACATCGGTAGTACATGAATTGTCAAAATTGAAATATGCAAAAGAAATGAACAAAGAAGTAATTCCTAAACAAATGGTCTTTTTCATTTTGGTGGATATGAAACATCTTCTTGAATATCTTGCAAATCAACCCATTTTCGTTTCTTTTTTTTATTTTCATTTTTTTTTTTTGTGTACAGTAAATACATGCTTATGCACAAATTTTAACGAACTCATCCAGACAATTGCCATTTTTTCTTCTCTGCAAACAGAAATCTGTGGAAGTATCACTTGTATTAACGGTGGTACCTGTAATGAAGTGGATATGACCTGTTCCTGCCCTCCAGAATACAGTGGAGACACATGCAGTGATGGTAAATTCCAGGCTATATATGTATTGGTTTTAGATCATGAACATCGGTAGTACATGAATTGTCAAAATTGAAATATGCAAAAGAAATGAACAAAGAAGTAATTCCTAAACAAATGGTCTTTTTCATTTTGGTGGATATGAAACATCTTCTTGAATATCTTGCAAATCAACCCATTTTCGTTTCTTTTTTTTTTATTTTCATTTTTTTTGTGTGTACAGTAAATACATGCTTATGTACAAATTTTAACGAACTCATCCAGACAATTGCCATTTTTTCTTCTCTGCAAACAGAAATCTGTGGAAGTATCACTTGTATTAACGGTGGTACCTGTAATGAAGTGGATATGACCTGTTCCTGCCCTCCAGAATACAGTGGAGACACATGCAGTGATGGTAAATTCCAGGCTATATATGTATTGGTTTTAGATCATGAACATCGGTAGTATACGAATTGTCAAAATTGAAATATGCAATTGAAATGAACAAAGAAGTAATTCCTAAACAAATGGTCTTTTTCATTTTGGTGGATATGAAACATCTTCTTGAATATCTTGCAAATCAACCCATTTTCGTTTCTTTTTTTATTTATTTTTATTTTTTTTGTGTGTACAGTAAATACATGCTTATGCACAAATTTTAACGAACTCATCCAGACAATTGCCATTTTTTCTTCTCTGCAAACAGAAATCTGTGGAAGTATCACTGTATTAACGGTGGTACCTGTAATGAAGTGGATATGACCTGTTCCTGCCCTCCAGAATACAGTGGAGACACATGCAGTGATGGTAAATTCCAGGCTATATATTGTATTGGTTTTAGATCATGAACATCGGTAGTACATGAATTGTCCAAAATTGAAATATGCAAATGAAATGAACAAAGAAGTAATTCCTAAACAAATGGTCTTTTTCATTTTGGTGGATATGAAACATCTTCTTGAATATCTTGCAAATCAACCCATTTTCGTTTCTTTTTTTTATTTTAATTTTTTTTTGTGTGTGTACAGTAAATACATGCTTATGCACAAATTTTAACGAACTCATCCAGACAATGGCCATTTTTTCTTCTCTGCAAACAGAAATCTGTGGAAGTATCACTTGTATTAACGGTGGTACCTGTAATGAAGTGGATATGACCTGTTCCTGCCCTCCAGAATACAGTGGAGACACATGCAGTGATGGTAAATTCCAGGCTATATATGTATTGGTTTTAGATCATGAACATCGGTAGTATACTGAATTGTCAAAATTGAAATATGCAATTGAAATGAACAAAGAAGTAATTCCTAAACAAATGGTCTTTTTCATTTTGGTGGATATGAAACATCTTCTTGAATATCTTGCAAATCAACCCATTTTCGTTTCTTTTTTTTTTATTTTTCATTTTTTTTGTGTGTACAGTAATACATGCTTATGCACAAATTTTAACGAACTCATCCAGACAATGGCCATTTTTTCTTCTCTGCAAACAGAAATCTGTGGAAGTATCACTTGTATTAACGGTGGTACCTGTAATGAAGTGGATATGACCTGTTCCTGCCCTCCAGAATACAGTGGAGACACATGCAGTGATGGTAAATTCCAGGCTATATATGTATTGGTTTTAGATCATGAACATCGGTAGTACATGAATTGTCAAATTGAAATATAGCAAAAGAAATGAACAAAGAAGTAAGTATCCTAAACCAAATGGGTCTTTTCATTTTTGGTGGATATGAAACATCTTCTTGAATATCTTGCAAATCAACCCATTTTCGTTTCTTTTTTTTATTTCATTTTTTTTTTTGTGTACAGTAAATACATGCTTATGCACAAATTTTAACGAACTCATCCAGACAATGGCCATTTTTCTTCTCTGCAAACAGAAATCTGTGGAAGTATCACTTGTATTAACGGGTGGTACCTGTAATGAAGTGGATATGACCTGTTCCTGCCCTCCAGAATACAGTGGAGACACATGCAGGAGTGATGGTAAATTCCAGGCTATATATGTATTGGTTTAGATCATGAACATCGGTAGTATACGAATTGTCAAAATTGAAATATGCAAATTGAAATGAACAAAGAAGTAATTCCTAAACAAATGGTCTTTTTCATTTTGGTGGATATGAAACATCTTCTTGAATATCTTGCAAATCAAACCCATTTCTTTCTTTTCTTTTTTATTTCATTTTTTATTTTGTGTTGTACAGTAAATACATGCTTATGCACAAATTTTAACGAACTCATCCAGACAATGCCATTTTTTCTTCTCTGCAAACAGAAATCTGTGGAAGTATCACTTGTATTAACGGTGGTACCTGTAATGAAGTGGATATGACCTGTTCCTGCCCTCCAGAATACAGTGGGAGACACATGCAGTGATGGTAAATTCCAGGCTATATATGTATTGGTTTTAGATCATGAACATCGGTAGTATACGAATTGTCAAAATTGAAATATGCAAAAGAAATGAACAAAGAAGTAATTCCTAAACAAATGGTCTTTTTCATTTTGGTGGATATGAAACATCTTCTTGAATATCTTGCAAATCAACCCATTTTCGTTTCTTTTTTTTTATTTTCATTTTTTTTTGTGTGTACAGTAAATACTGCTTATGCACAAATTTTAACGAATCATCCAGACAATGGCCATTTTTTCTTCTCTGCAAACAGAAATCTGTGGAAGTATCACTTGTATTAACGGTGGTACCTGTAATGAAGTGGATATGACCTGTTCCTGCCCTCCAGAATACAGTGGAGACACATGCAGTGATGGTAAATTCCAGGCTATATATGTATTGGTTTTAGATCATGAACATCGGTAGTACATGAATTGTCAAAATTGAAATATGCAAAAGAAATGAACAAAGAAGTAATTCCTAAACAAATGGTCTTTTTCATTTAGGTGGATATGAAACATCTTCTTAAATATATTGCAAATCAACCCATTTTCTTTTCCTTTTTTTATTTTTCTTTTTTTTTTGTGTACAGTAAATACATGCTTATGCACAAATTTTAACGAACTCATCCAGACAATTGCCATTTTTTCTTCTCTGCAAACAGAAATCTGTGGAAGTATCACTTGTATTAACGGTGGTACCTGTAATGAAGTGGATATGACCTGTTCCTGCCCTCCAGAATACAGTGGAGACACATGCAGTGATGGTAAATTCCAGGCTATATATGTATTGGTTTTAGATCATGAACATCGGTAGTATATGAATTGTCAAAATTGAAATATGCAAAAGAAATGAACAAAGAAGTAATTCCTAAACAAATGGTCTTTTTCATTTTGGTGGATATGAAACATCTTCTTGAATATCTTGCAAATCAACCCATTTTCGTTTCTTTTTTTTATTTATTTTTTTATTTTTTGTGTACAGTAAATACATGCTTATGCACAAATTTTAACGAACTCATCCAGACAATGGCCATTTTTCTTCTCTGCAAACAGAAATCTGTGGAAGTATCACTTGTATTAACGGTGGTACCTGTAATGAAGTGGATATGACCTGTTCCCTGCCCTCCAGAATACAGTGGAGACACATGCAGTGATGGTAAATTCCAGGCTATATATGTATTGGTTTTAGATCATGAACATCGGTAGTATACGAATTGTCAAAATTGAAATATGCAATGAAATGAACAAAGAAGTAATTCCTAAACAAATGGTCTTTTCATTTTGGTGGATATGAAACATCTTCTTGAATATCTTGCAAATCAACCCATTTTCGTTTCTTTTTTTTTATTTTCATTTTTTTTGTTGTGTACAGTAAATACATGCTTATGCACAAATTTTAACGAACTCATCCAGACAATGGCCATTTTTTCTTCTCTGCAAACAGAAATCTGTGGAAGTATCACTTGTATTAACGGTGGTACCTGTAATGAAGTGGATATGACCTGTTCCTGCCCTCCAGAATACAGTGGAGACACATGCAGTGATGGTAAATTCCAGGCTATATATGTATTGGTTTTAGATCATGAACATCGGTAGTACATGAATTGTCAAAATTGAAATATGCAAAAGAAATGAACAAAGAAGTAATTCCTAAACAAATGGTCTTTTTCATTTTGGTGGATATGAAACATCTTCTTGAATATCTTGCAAATCAACCCATTTTCGTTTCTTTTTTTTTATTTTTTTTTATTTTTTTGTGTACAGTAAATACATGCTTATGCACAAATTTTAACGAACTCATCCAGACAATTGCCATTTTTTCTTCTCTGCAAACAGAAATCTGTGGAAGTATCACTTGTATTAACGGTGGTACCTGTAATGAAGTGGATATGACCTGTTCCTGCCCTCCAGAATACAGTGGAGACACATGCAGTGATGGTAAATTCCAGGCTATATATGTATTGGTTTTAGATCATGAACATCGGTAGTATACGAATTGTCAAAATTGAAATGAACAAAGAAGTAATTCCTAAACAAATGGTCTTTTTCATTTTGGTGGATATGAAACATCTTCTTGAATATCTTGCAAATCAACCCATTTTCGTTTCTTTTTTTTATTTTCATTTTTTTTTTTTGTGTACAGTAAATACATGCTTATGCACAAATTTTAACGAACTCATCCAGACAATTGCCATTTTTCTTCTCTGCAAACAGAAATCTGTGGAAGTATCACTTGTATTAACGGTGGTACCTGTAATGAAGTGGATATGACCTGTTCCTGCCCCTCCAGAATACAGTGGAGACACATGCAGTGATGGTAAATTCCAGGCTATATATGTATTGGTTTTAGATCATGAACATCGGTAGTATACGAATTGTCAAAATTGAAATATGCAATTGAAATGAACAAAGAAGTAATTCCTAAACAAATGGTCTTTTTCATTTTGGTGGATATGAAACATCTTCTTGAATATCTTGCAAATCAACCCATTTTCGTTTCTTTTTTTTATTTTCATTTTTTTGTTGTGTGTACAGTAAATACATGCTTATGCACAAATTTTAACGAACTCATCCAGACAATGGCCATTTTTCTTCTCTGCAAACAGAAATCTGTGGAAGTATCACTTGTATTAACGGTGGTACCTGTAATGAAGTGGATATGACCTGTTCCTGCCCTCCAGAATACAGTGGAGACACATGCAGTGATGGTAAATTCCAGGCTATATATGTATTGGTTTTAGATCATGAACATCGGTAGTACATGAATTGTCAAAATTGAAATATGCAAAAGAAATGAACAAAGAAGTAATTCCTAACCAAATGGTGTTTTTCATTTAGGTGGATATGAAACATCTTCTTAAATATATTGCAAATCAACCCATTTTCGTTTCTTTTTTTTTTATTTATTTTTATTTTTTTGTGTACAGTAAATACATGCTTATGCACAAATTTTAACGAACTCATCCAGACAATGGCCATTTTTCCTTCTCTGCAAACAGAAATCTGTGGAAGTATCACTTGTATTAACGGTGGTACCTGTAATGAAGTGGATATGACCTGTTCCTGCCCTCCAGAATACAGTGGAGACACATGCAGTGATGGTAAATTCCAGGCTATATATGTATTGGTTTTAGATCATGAACATCGGTAGTATACGAATTGTCAAAATTGAAATATGCAATTGAAATGAACAAAGAAGTAATTCCTAAACAAATGGTCTTTTTCATTTTGGTGGATATGAAACATCTTCTTGAATATCTTGCAAATCAACCCATTTTCGTTTCTTTTTTTTTTTATTTTCATTTTTTTTTGTGTGTACAGTAAATACATGCTTATGCACAAATTTTAACGAACTCATCCAGACAATGGCCATTTTTTCTTCTCTGCAAACAGAAATCTGTGGAAGTATCACTTGTATTAACGGTGGTACCTGTAATGAAGTGGATATGACCTGTTCCTGCCCTCCAGAATACAGTGGAGACACATGCAGTGATGGTAAATTCCAGGCTATATATGTATTGGTTTTAGATCATGAACATCGGTAGTACATGAATTGTCAAAATTGAAATATGCAAAAGAAATGAACAAAGAAGTAATTCCTAAACAAATGGTCTTTTTCATTTTGGTGGATATGAAACATCTTCTTGAATATATTGCAAATCAACCCATTTTCGTTTCTTTTTTTTTATTTATTTTTTTATTTTTTTGTGTACAGTAAATACATGCTTATGCACAAATTTTAACGAACTCATCCAGACAATTGCCATTTTTTCTTCTCTGCAAACAGAAATCTGTGGAAGTATCACTTGTATTAACGGTGGTACCTGTAATGAAGTGGATATGACCTGTTCCTGCCCTCCAGAATACAGTGGAGACACATGCAGTGATGGTAAATTCCAGGCTATATATGTATTGGTTTTAGATCATGAACATCGGTAGTATACGAATTGTCAAAATTGAAATATGCAATTGAAATGAACAAAGAAGTAATTCCTAAACAAATGGTCTTTTTCATTTTGGTGGATATGAAACATCTTCTTGAATATCTTGCAAATCAACCCATTTTCGTTTTCTTTTTTTTATTTTCATTTTTTTTGTGTGTGTACAGTAAATACATGCTTATGCACAAATTTTAACGAACTCATCCAGACAATGGCCATTTTTTCTTCTCTGCAAACAGAAATCTGTGGAAGTATCACTTGTATTAACGGTGGTACCTGTAATGAAGTGGATATGACCTGTTTCCTGCCCTCCAGAATACAGTGGAGACACATGCAGTGATGGTAAATTCCAGGCTATATATGTATTGGTTTTAGATCATGAACATCGGTAGTATACGAATTGTCAAATTGAAATATGCAAATAGAAATGAACAAAGAAGTAATTCCTAAACAAATGGTCTTTTTCATTTTGGTGGATATGAAACATCTTCTTGAATATCTTGCAATCAACCCATTTTCGTTTCTTTTTTTTATTTATTTTTTTATTTTTTGTGTACAGTAAATACATGCTTATGCACAAATTTTAACGAACTCATCCAGACAATTGCCATTTTTTCTTCTCTGCAAACAGAAATCTGTGGAAGTATCACTTGTATTAACGGTGGTACCTGTAATGAAGTGGATATGACCTGTTCCTGCCCTCCAGAATACAGTGGAGACACATGCAGTGATGGTAAATTCCAGGCTATATATGTATTGGTTTTAGATCATGAACATCGGTAGTATACGAATTGTCAAAATTGAAATATGCAATTGAAATGAACAAAGAAGTAATTCCTAAACAAATGGTCTTTTTCATTTTGGTGGATATGAAACATCTTCTTGAATATCTTGCAAATCAACCCATTTTCGTTTCTTTTTTTTTATTTTCATTTTTTTTTTGTGTACAGTAAATACATGCTTATGCACAAATTTTAACGAACTCATCCAGACAATGGCCATTTTTTCTTCTCTGCAAACAGAAATCTGTGGAAGTATCACTTGTATTAACGGTGGTACCTGTAATGAAGTGGATATGACCTGTTCCTGCCCTCCAGAATACAGTGGAGACACATGCAGTGATGGTAAATTCCAGGCTATATATGTATTGGTTTTAGATCATGAACATCGGTAGTACATGAATTGTCAAAATTGAAATATGCAAAATGAAATGAACAAAGAAGTAATTCCTAAACAAATGGTCTTTTTCATTTGGTGGATATGAAACATCTTCTTGAATATCTTGCAAATCAACCCATTTTCGTTTCTTTTTTTTTTTTTATTTTTTTTTTTTTGTGTACAGTAAATACATGCTTATGCACAAATTTTAACGAACTCATCCAGACAATGGCCATTTTTTCTTCTCTGCAAACAGAAATCTGTGGAAGTATCACTTGTATTAACGGTGGTACCTGTAATGAAGTGGATATGACCTGTTTCCTGCCCTCCAGAATAACAGTGGAGACACATGCAGTGATGGTAAATTCCAGGCTATATATGTATTGGTTTTAGATCATGAACATCGGTAGTACATGAATTGTCAAAATTGAAATATGCAAATGAAATGAACAAAGAAGTAATTCCTAAACAAATGGTCTTTTCATTTTGGTGGATATGAAACATCTTCTTGAATATCTTGCAAATCAACCCATTTTCGTTTCTTTTTTTTTTATTTTCATTTTTTTGTGTGTGTACAGTAAATACATGCTTATGCACAAATTTTAACGAACTCATCCAGACAATGGCCATTTTTTCTTCTCTGCAAACAGAAATCTGTGGAAGTATCACTTGTATTAACGGTGGGTACCTGTAATGAAGTGGATATGACCTGTTCCTGCCCTCCAGAATACAGTGGAGACACATGCAGTGATGGTAAATTCCAGGCTATATATGTATTGGTTTTAGATCATGAACATCGGTAGTACATGAATTGTCAAAATTGAAATATGCAAAAGAAATGAACAAAGAAGTAATTCCTAAACAAATGGTCTTTTTCATTTAGGTGGATATGAAACATCTTCTTAAATATATTGCAAATCAACCCATTTTCTTTTCCTTTTTTTATTTCATTTTTTTTTTGTGTACAGTAAATACATGCTTATGCACAAATTTTAACGAACTCATCCAGACAATGGCCATTTTTCTTCTCTGCAAACAGAAATCTGTGGAAGTATCACTTGTATTAACGGTGGTACCTGTAATGAAGTGGATATGACCTGTTCCTGCCCTCCAGAATACAGTGGAGACACATGCAGTGATGGTAAATTCCAGGCTATATATGTATTGGTTTTAGATCATGAACATCGGTAGTACATGAATTGTCAAAATTGAAATATGCAAAAGAAATGAACAAAGAAGTAATTCCTAAACAAATGGTCTTTTTCATTTTGGTGGATATGAAACATCTTCTTGAATATCTTGCAAATCAACCCATTTTCGTTTCTTTTTTTATTTTCATTTTTTTTTTGTGTGTACAGTAAATACATGCTTATGCACAAATTTTAACGAACTCATCCAGACAATTGCCATTTTTTTCTTCTCTGCAAACAGAAATCTGTGGAAGTATCACTTGTATTAACGGTGGTACCTGTAATGAAGTGGATATGACCTGTTCCTGCCCTCCAGAATACAGTGGAGACACATGCAGTGATGGTAAATTCCAGGCTATATATGTATTGGTTTTAGATCATGAACATCGGTAGTACGAATTGTCAAAATTGAAATATGCAATTGAAATGAACAAAGAAGTAATTCCTAACAAATGGTCTTTTTCATTTTGGTGGATATGAAACATCTTCTTGAAATATCTTGCAAATCAACCCATTTTCGTTCTTTTTTTTATTTTCATTTTTTTTTTGTGTGTACAGTAAATACATGCTTATGCACAAATTTTAACGAACTCATCCAGACAATGGCCATTTTTTCTTCTCTGCAAACAGAAATCTGTGGAAGTATCACTTGTATTAACGGTGGTACCTGTAATGAAGTGGATATGACCTGTTCCTGCCCTCCAGAATACAGTGGAGACACATGCAGTGATGGTAAATTCCAGGCTATTATATGTATTGGTTTTAGATCATGAAACATCGGTAGTACATGAATTGTCAAAATTGAAATATGCAAATGAAATGAACAAAGAAGTAATTCCTAAACAAATGGTCTTTTTCATTTTGGTGGATATGAAACATCTTCTTGAATATCTTGCAAATCAACCCATTTTCGTTTCCTTTTTTTTATTTTCATTTTTTTTTGTGTGTACAGTAAATACATGCTTATGCACAAATTTTAACGAACTCATCCAGACAATGGCCATTTTTCTTCTCTGCAAACAGAAATCTGTGGAAGTATCACTTGTATTAACGGTGGTACCTGTAATGAAGTGGATATGACCTGTTCCTGCCCTCCAGAATACAGTGGAGACACATGCAGTGATGGTAAATTCCAGGCTATATATGTATTGGTTTTAGATCATGAACATCGGTAGTACATGAATTGTCAAAATTGAAATATGCAAAAGAAATGAACAAAGAAGTAATTCCTAAACAAATGGTCTTTTTCATTTTGGTGGATATGAAACATCTTCTTGAATATCTTGCAAATCAACCCATTTTCGTTTCTTTTTTTTATTTATTTTTTATTTTTTTGTGTACAGTAAATACATGCTTATGCACAAATTTTAACGAACTCATCCAGACAATTGCCATTTTTTCTTCTCTTGCAAACAGAAATCTGTGGAAGTATCACTTGTATTAACGGTGGTACCTGTAATGAAGTGGATATGACCTGTTCCTGCCCTCCAGAATACAGTGGAGACACATGCAGTGATGGTAAATTCCAGGCTATATATGTATTGGTTTTAGATCATGAACATCGGTAGTATACATGAATTGTCAAAATTGAAATATGCAAATGAAATGAACAAAGAAGTAATTCCTAAACAAATGGTCTTTTTCATTTGGTGGATATGAAACATCTTCTTGAATATCTTGCAAATCAACCCATTTTCGTTTCTTTTTTTATTTTATTTTTTTTTGTGTGTACAGTAAATACATGCTTATGCACAAATTTTAACGAACTCATCCAGACAATTGCCATTTTTTTCTTCTCTGCAAACAGAAATCTGTGGAAGTATCACTTGTATTAACGGTGGTACCTGTAATGAAGTGGATATGACCTGTTCCTGCCCTCCAGAATACAGTGGAGACACATGCAGTGATGGTAAATTCCAGGCTATATATGTATTGGTTTTAGATCATGAACATCGGTAGTATACGAATTGTCAAAATTGAAATATGCAATTGAAATGAACAAAGAAGTAATTCCTAAACAAATGGTCTTTTTCATTTTGGTGGATATGAAACATCTTCTTGAATATATTGCAAATCAACCCATTTTCGTTTCTTTTTTTTATTTATTTTTTTATTTTTTTTGTGTACAGTAAATACATGCTTATGCACAAATTTTAACGAACTCATCCAGACAATTGCCATTTTTTCTTCTCTGCAAACAGAAATCTGTGGAAGTATCACTTGTATTAACGGTGGTACCTGTAATGAAGTGGATATGACCTGTTCCTGCCCTCCAGAATACAGTGGAGACACATGCAGTGATGGTAAATTCCAGGCTATATGTATTGGTTTTAGATCATGAACATCGGTAGTATACTGAATTGTCAAAATTGAAATATGCAATGAAATGAACAAAGAAGTAATTCCTAAACAAATGGTCTTTTTTCATTTTGGTGGATATGAAACATCTTCTTGAATATCTTGCAAATCAACCATTTTCGTTTCTTTTTTTTTTTATTTTCATTTTTTTTTTTTTGTGTACAGTAAATACATGCTTATGCACAAATTTTAACGAACTCATCCAGACCAATTGCCATTTTTCTTCTCTGCAAACAGAAATCTGTGGAAGTATCACTTGTATTAACGGTGGTACCTGTAATGAAGTGGATATGACCGTTCCTGCCCTCCAGAATACAGTGGAGACACATGCAGTGATGGTAAATTCCAGGCTATATATGTATTGGTTTTAGATCATGAACATCGGTAGTATACGAATTGTCAAAATTGAAATATGCAAAAGAAATGAACAAAGAAGTAATTCCTAAACAAATGGTCTTTTTCATTTTGGTGGATATGAAACATCTTCTTGAATATCTTGCAAATCAACCCATTTTCGTTTCTTTTTTTTATTTATTTTTTATTTTTTGTGTACAGTAAATACATGCTTATGCACAAATTTTAACGAGCTCATCCAGACAATTGCCATTTTTTCTTCTCTGCAAACAGAAATCTGTGGAAGTATCACTTGTATTAACGGTGGGTACCTGTAATGAAGTGGATATGACCTGTTCCTGCCCTCCAGAATACAGTGGAGACACATGCAGTGATGGTAAATTCCAGGCTATATATGTATTGGTTTTAGATCATGAACATCGGTAGTATACTGAATTGTCAAAATTGAAATATGCAATTGAAATGAACAAAGAAGTAATTCCTAAACAAATGGTCTTTTTCATTTTGGTGGATATGAAACATCTTCTTGAATATCTTGCAAATCAACCCATTTTCGTTTCTTTTTTTTTATTTTTATTTTTTTTATTTTTTTGTGTACAGTAAATACATGCTTATGCACAAATTTTAACGAACTCATCCAGACAATGGCCATTTTTTCTTCTCTGCAAACAGAAATCTGTGGAAGTATCACTTGTATTAACGGTGGTACCTGTAATGAAGTGGATATGACCTGTTCCTGCCCTCCAGAATACAGTGGAGACACATGCAGTGATGGTAAATTCCAGGCTATATATGTATTGGTTTTAGATCATGAACATCGGTAGTATACTGAATTGTCAAAATTGAAATATGCAAATGAAATGAACAAAGAAGTAATTCCTAAACAAATGGTCTTTTTCATTTTGGTGGATATGAAACATCTTCTTGAATATCTTGCAAATCAACCCATTTTTCGTTTCTTTTTTTTATTTTATTTTTTATTTTTTGTGTACAGTAAATACATGCTTATGCACAAATTTTAACGAACTCATCCAGACAATTGCCATTTTTTCTTCTCTGCAAACAGAAATCTGTGGAAGTATCACTTGTATTAACGGTGGTACCTGTAATGAAGTGGATATGACCTGTTCCTGCCCTCCAGAATACAGTGGAGACACATGCAGTGATGGTAAATTCCAGGCTATATATGTATTGGTTTTAGATCATGAACATCGGTAGTATACGAATTGTCAAAATTGAAATATGCAATTGAAATGAACAAAGAAGTAATTCCTAAACAAATGGTCTTTTTCATTTTGGTGGATATGAAACATCTTCTTGAATATCTTGCAAATCAACCCATTTTCGTTTCTTTTTTTTTAATTTTATTTTTATTTTTTGTGTGTACAGTAAATACATGCTTATGCACAAATTTTAACGAACTCATCCAGACAATGGCCATTTTTTCTTTCTCTGCAAACAGAAATCTGTGGAAGTATCACTTGTATTAACGGTGGTACCTGTAATGAAGTGGATATGACCTGTTCCTGCCCTCCAGAATACAGTGGAGACACATGCAGTGATGGTAAATTCCAGGCTATTTATGTATTGGTTTTAGATCATGAACATCGGTAGTATACGAATTGTCAAAATTGAAATATGCAAAAGAAATGAACAAAGAAGTAATTCCTAAACAAATGGTCTTTTTCATTTTGGTGGATATGAAACATCTTCTTGAATATCTTGCAAATCAACCCATTTTCGTTTCTTTTTTTTTATTTATTTTTTTTTTTTTTGTGTACAGTAAATACATGCTTATGCACAAATTTTAACGAACTCATCCAGACAATGGCCATTTTTTCTTCTCTGCAAACAGAAATCTGTGGAAGTATCACTTGTATTAACGGTGGTACCTGTAATGAAGTGGATATGACCTGTTCCTGCCCTCCAGAATACAGTGGAGACACATGCAGTGATGGTAAATTCCAGGCTATATATGTATTGGTTTTAGATCATGAACATCGGTAGTAGTACGAATTGTCAAAATTGAAATATGCAATTGAAATGAACAAAGAAGTAATTCCTAAACAAATGGTCTTTTTCATTTTGGTGGATATGAAACATCTTCTTGAATATCTTGCAAATCAACCCATTTTCGTTTCTTTTTTTATTTCATTTTTTATTTTTTGTGTACAGTAAATACATGCTTATGCACAAATTTTAACGAACTCATCCAGACAATGGCCATTTTTTCTTCTCTGCAAACAGAAATCTGTGGAAGTATCACTTGTATTAACGGTGGTACCTGTAATGAAGTGGATATGACCTGTTCCTGCCCTCCAGAATACAGTGGAGACACATGCAGTGATGGTAAATTCCAGGCTATATATGTATTGGTTTTAGATCATGAACATCGGTAGTATACGAATTGTCAAAATTGAAATATGCAATTGAAATGAACAAAGAAGTAATTCCTAAACAAATGGTCTTTTTCATTTTGGTGGATATGAAACATCTTCTTGAATATCTTGCAAATCAACCCATTTTCGTTTCTTTTTTTTATTTATTTTTTATTTTTTTGTGTACAGTAAATACATGCTTATGCACAAATTTTAACGAACTCATCCAGACAATGGCCATTTTTTCTTCTCTGCAAACAGAAATCTGTGGAAGTATCACTTGTATTAACGGTTGGTACCTGTAATGAAGTGGATATGACCTGTTCCTGCCCTCCAGAATACAGTGGAGACACATGCAGTGATGGTAAATTCCAGGCTATATATGTATTGGTTTAGATCATGAACATCGGTAGTATACGAATTGTCAAAATTGAAATATGCAATTGAAATGAACAAAGAAGTAATTCCTAAACAAATGGTCTTTTTCATTTTGGTGGATATGAAACATCTTCTTGAATATCTTGCAAATCAACCCATTTTCGTTTCTTTTTTTTATTTATTTTTTATTTTTTTGTGTACAGTAAATACATGCTTATGCACAAATTTTAACGAACTCATCCAGACAATGGCCATTTTTTCTTCTCTGCAAACAGAAATCTGTGGAAGTATCACTTGTATTAACGGTGGTACCTGTAATGAAGTGGATATGACCTGTTCCTGCCCTCCAGAATACAGTGGAGACACATGCAGTGATGGTAAATTCCAGGCTATATATGTATTGGTTTTAGATCATGAACATCGGTAGTATACGAATTGTCAAAATTGAAATATGCAATTGAAATGAACAAAGAAGTAATTCCTAAACAAATGGTCTTTTTCATTTTGGTGGATATGAAACATCTTCTTGAATATCTTGCAAATCAACCCATTTTCGTTTCCTTTTTTTTATTTATTTTTTTATTTTTTGTGTACAGTAAATACATGCTTATGCACAAATTTTAACGAAACTCATCCAGACAATTGCCATTTTTCTTCTCTGCAAACAGAAATCTGTGGAAGTATCACTTGTATTAACGGTGGTACCTGTAATGAAGTGGATATGACCTGTTCCTGCCCTCCAGAATACAGTGGAGACACATGCAGTGATGGTAAATTCCAGGCTATATATGTATTGGTTTTAGATCATGAACATCGGTAGTATACGAATTGTCAAAATTGAAATATGCAAATTGAAATGAACAAAGAAGTAATTCCTAAACAAATGGTCTTTTTCATTTTGGTGGATATGAAACATCTTCTTGAATATCTTGCAAATCAACCCATTTTCGTTTCTTTTTTTTTATTTCATTTTTTTTTTGTGTGTACAGTAAATACATGCTTATGCACAAATTTTAACGAACTCATCCAGACAATTGCCATTTTTTCTTCTCTGCAAACAGAAATCTGTGGAAGTATCACTTGTATTAACGGTGGTACCTGTAATGAAGTGGATATGACCTGTTCCTGCCCTCCAGAATACAGTGGAGACACATGCAGTGATGGTAAATTCCAGGCTATATATGTATTGGTTTTAGATCATGAACATCGGTAGTATACGAATTGTCAAAATTGAAATATGCAATTGAAATGAACAAAGAAGTAATTCCTAAACAAATGGTCTTTTTCATTTTGGTGGATATGAAACATCTTCTTGAATATCTTGCAAATCAACCCATTTTCGTTTCTTTTTTTTATTATTTTTATTTTTTTGTGGTACAGTAAATACATGCTTATGCACAAATTTTAACGAACTCATCCAGACAATGGCCATTTTTTCTTCTCTGCAAACAGAAATCTGTGGAAGTATCACTTGTATTAACGGTGGTACCTGTAATGAAGTGGATATGACCTGTTCCTGCCCTCCAGAATACAGTGGAGACACATGCAGTGATGGTAAATTCCAGGCTATATATGTATTGGTTTTAGATCATGAACATCGGTAGTACATGAATTGTCAAAATTGAAATATGCAATTGAAATGAACAAAGAAGTAATTCCTAAACAAATGGTCTTTTTCATTTTGGTGGATATGAAACATCTTCTTGAATATCTTGCAAATCAACCCATTTTCGTTTCTTTTTTTTTATTTATTTTTTTATTTTTTTGTGTACAGTAAATACATGCTTATGCACAAATTTTAACGAACTCATCCAGACAATTGCCATTTTTTCTTCTCTGCAAACAGAAATCTGTGGAAGTATCACTTGTATTAACGGTGGTACCTGTAATGAAGTGGATATGACCTGTTCCTGCCCTCCAGAATACAGTGGAGACACATGCAGTGATGGTAAATTCCAGGCTATATATGTATTGGTTTTAGATCATGAACATCGGTAGTATACGAATTGTCAAAATTGAAATATGCAATTGAAATGAACAAAGAAGTAATTCCTAAACAAATGGTCTTTTTCATTTGGTGGATATGAAACATCTTCTTGAATATCTTGCAAATCAACCCATTTTCTTTTCTTTTTTTACTTTTCATTTTTTTTTTTTGTGTACAGTAAATACATGCTTATGCACAAATTTTAACGAACTCATCCAGACAATTGCCATTTTTTCTTCTCTGCAAACAGAAATCTGTGGAAGTATCACTTGTATTAACGGTGGTACCTGTAATGAAGTGGATATGACCTGTTCCTGCCCTCCAGAATACAGTGGAGACACATGCAGTGATGGTAAATTCCAGGCTATATATGTATTGGTTTTAGATCATGAACATCGGTAGTATACGAATTGTCAAAATTGAAATATGCAAAAGAAATGAACAAAGAAGTAATTCCTAAACAAATGGTCTTTTTCATTTTGGTGGATATGAAACATCTTCTTGAATATCTTGCAAATCAACCCATTTTCGTTTCTTTTTTTATTTTCATTTTTTTTTTGTGTGTACAGTAAATACATGCTTATGCACAAATTTTAACGAGCTCATCCAGACAATTGCCATTTTTTCTTCTCTGCAAACAGAAATCTGTGGAAGTATCACTTGTATTAACGGTGGTACCTGTAATGAAGTGGATATGACCTGTTCCTGCCCTCCAGATACAGTGGAGAACACATGCAGTGATGGTAAATTCCAGGCTATATATGTATTGGTTTTAGATCATGAACATCGGTAGTATACGAATTGTCAAAATTGAAATATGCAATTGAAATGAACAAGAGAAGTAATTCCTAAACAAATGGTCTTTTCATTTTGGTGGATATGAACATCTTCTTGAAATATCTTGCAAATCAACCCATTTTCGTTTCTTTTTTTATTTATTTTTATTTTTTTGTGTTGTACAGTAAATACATGCTTATGCACAAAATTTTAACGAACATCATCCAGACAATTGCCATTTTACTTCTCTGCAAATAGAAATCATGTGGAAGTATCACTTGTATAACGGTGGTACCTGTAATGAGTTGATAGACCTGTCCTGCCCTCCAGAATACAGTGGAGACACAGGCAGTGATTGGTAAATTTCCAGGCTATATATTTATTGGTTTTAGATTCATGAAACCATCGGCTAGGGTAGCATACAAGTTCAAAATTGAAAATATGCAAATGAATGAACAAAGAAGTAATTCCTAAACAAAAATGGTCTTTTTCATTTGGTGGATATGAAACATCTTCTTGAATATCTTGCAAATCAACCCATTTTCGTTTCTTTTTTTTATTATTTTTTTATTTTTTGTGTGTACAGTAAATACATGCTTATGCACAAATTTTAACGAACTCATCCAGACAATGCCATTTTTTCTTCTCTGCAACAGAAATCTGTGGAAGTATCACTTGTATTAACGGTGGTACCTGTAATGAAGTGGATATGACCTGTTCCTGCCCTCCAGAATACAGTGGAGACACATGCAGTGATGGTAAATTCCAGGCTATATATGTATTGGTTTAGATCATGAACATCGGTAGTATACGAATTGTCAAAATTGAAATATGCAAATTGAAATGAACAAAGAAGTAATTCCTAAACAAATGGTCTTTTTCATTTTGGTGGATATGAAACATCTTCTTGAATATCTTGCAAATCAACCCATTTTCGTTTCTTTTTTTTTATTTCATTTTTTTTTTGTGTGTACAGTAAATACATGCTTATGCACAAATTTTAACGAACTCATCCAGACAATTGCCATTTTTTTCTTCTCTGCAAACAGAAATCTGTGGAAGTATCACTTGTATTAACGGTGGTACCTGTAATGAAGTGGATATGACCTGTTCCTGCCCTCCAGAATACAGTGGAGACACATGCAGTGATGGTAAATTCCAGGCTATATATGTATTGGTTTTAGATCATGAACATCGGTAGTATACGAATTGTCAAAATTGAAATATGCAATTGAAATGAACAAAGAAGTAATTCCTAAACAAATGGTCTTTTTTCGTTTTGGTGGATATGAAACATCTTCTTGAATATCTTGCAAATCAACCCATTTTCGTTTCTTTTTTTTTATTTATTTTTTTATTTTTTGTGTACAGTAAATACATGCTTATGCACAATTTTAACGAACTCATCCAGGACAATGGCCATTTTTTCTTCTCTGCAAACAGAAATCTGTGGAAGTATCACTTGTATTAACGGTGGGTACCTGTAATGAAGTGGATATGACCTGTTCCTGCCCTCCAGAATACAGTGGAGACACATGCAGTGATGGTAATTCCAGGCTATATATGTATTGGTTTTAGATCATGAACATCGGTAGTATACGAATTGTCAAAATTGAAATATGCAATTGAAATGAACAAAGAAGTAATTCCTAAACAAATGGTCTTTTCATTTTGGTGGATATGAAACATCTTCTTGAATATCTTGCAAATCAACCCATTTTCGTTTCTTTTTTTTATTTATTTTTTTTTTTTTTGTGTACAGTAAATACATGCTTATGCACAAATTTTAACGAACTCATCCAGACAATTGCCATTTTTTCTTCTCTGCAAACAGAAATCTGTGGAAGTATCACTTGTATTAACGGTGGTACCTGTAATGAAGTGGATATGACCTGTTCCTGCCCTCCAGAATACAGTGGAGACACATGCAGTGATGGTAAATTCCAGGCTATATATGTATTGGTTTTAGATCATGAACATCGGTAGTACATGAATTGTCAAAATTGAAATATGCAAAAGAAATGAACAAAGAAGTAATTCCTAAACAAATGGTCTTTTTCATTTTGGTGGATATGAAACATCTTCTTGAATATCTTGCAAATCAACCCATTTTCGTTTCTTTTTTTTTATTTTCATTTTTTTTTGTGTGTACAGTAAATACATGCTTATGCACAAATTTTAACGAACTCATCCAGACAATTGCCATTTTTTCTTCTCTGCAAACAGAAATCTGTGGAAGTATCACTTGTATTAACGGTGGTACCTGTAATGAAGTGGATATGACCTGTTCCTGCCCTCCAGAATACAGTGGAGACACATGCAGTGATGGTAAATTCCAGGCTATATATGTATTGGTTTTAGATCATGAACATCGGTAGTATACGAATTGTCAAAATTGAAATATGCAATTGAAATGAACAAAGAAGTAATTCCTAAACAAATGGTCTTTTTCATTTGGTGGATATGAAACATCTTCTTGAATATCTTGCAAATCAACCCATTTTCGTTTCTTTTTTTTTAATTTTTATTTTTTTGTGTGTGTACAGTAAATACATGCTTATGCACAAATTTTAACGAACTCATCCAGACAATTGCCATTTTTTCTTCTCTGCAAACAGAAATCTGTGGAAGTATCACTTGTATTAACGGTGGTACCTGTAATGAAGTGGATATGACCTGTTCCTGCCCTCCAGAATACAGTGGAGACACATGCAGGATGGTAAATTCCAGGCTATATATGTATTGGTTTTAGATCATGAACATCGGTAGTACATGAATTGTCAAAATTGAAATATGTAAAAGAAATGAACAAAGAAGTAATTCCTAAACAAATGGTCTTTTTCATTTTGGTGGATATGAAACATCTTCTTGAATATCTTGCAAATCAACCCATTTTCGTTTCTTTTTTTTATTTTAATTTTTTTTTTGTGTGTACAGTAAATACATGCTTATGCACAAATTTTAACGAACTCATCCAGACAATGGCCATTTTTCTTCTCTGCAAACAGAAATCTGTGGAAGTATCACTTGTATTAACGGTGGTACCTGTAATGAAGTGGATATGACCTGTTCCTGCCCTCCAGAATACAGTGGAGACACATGCAGTGATGGTAAATTCCAGGCTATATATGTATTGGTTTTAGATCATGAACATCGGTAGTATATGAATTGTCAAAATTGAAATATGCAATTGAAATGAACAAAGAAGTAATTCCTAAACAAATGGTCTTTTTCATTTTGGTGGATATGAAACATCTTCTTGAATATCTTGCAAATTAACCCATTTTTCGTTTCTTTTTTTTTATTTTCATTTTTTTTGTGTGTACAGTAAATACATGCTTATGCACAAATTTTAACGAACTCATCCAGACAATGGCCATTTTTTCTTCTCTGCAAACAGAAATCTGTGAAGTATCACTTGTATTAACGGTTGGTACCCTGTAATGAAGTGGATATGACCTGTTTCCTGCCCTCCAGAATACAGTGGAGACACATGCAGTGATGGTAAATTCCAGGCTATATATGTATTGGTTTTAGATCATGAACATCGGTAGTATACGAATTGTCAAAATTGAAATATGCAATTGAAATGAAACAAAGAAGTAATTCCTAAACAAATGGTCTTTTTCATTTTGGTGATATGAAACATCTTCTTGAATATCTTGCAAATCAACCCATTTTCGTTTCTTTTTTTTATTTATTTTTTATTTTTTTGTGTACAGTAAATACATGCTTATGCACAAATTTTAACGAACTCATCCAGACAATTGCCATTTTTTCTTCTCTGCAAACAGAAATCTGTGGAAGTATCACTTGTATTAACGGTGGTACCTGTAATGAAGTGGATATGACCTGTTCCTGCCCTCCAGAATACAGTGGAGACACATGCAGTGATGGTAAATTCCAGGCTATATATGTATTGGTTTTAGATCATGAACATCGGTAGTATACGAATTGTCAAAATTGAAATATGCAAAAGAAATGAACAAAGAAGTAATTCCTAACAAATGGTCTTTTTCATTTTGTTGGATATGAAACATCTTCTTGAATATCTTGCAAATCAACCCATTTTCGTTTCTTTTTTTTTATTTATTTTTTTTATTTTTTTGTGTACAGTAAATACATGCTTATGCACAAATTTTAACGAACTCATCCAGACAATTGCCATTTTTTCTTCTCTGCAAACAGAAAATCTGTGGAAGTATCACTTGTATTAACGGTGGTACCTGTAATGAAGTGGATATGACCTGTTCCTGCCCCTCCAGAATACAGTGGAGATACATGCAGTGATGGTAAATTCCAGGCTATATATGTATTGGTTTTAGATCATGAACATCGGTAGTATACGAATTGTCAAAATTGAAATATGCAATTGAAATGAACAAGAGAAGTAATTCCTAAACAAATGGTCTTTTTTCATTTTGGTGGATATGAAACATCTTCTTGAATCTTGCCAAATCAACCCATTTTCGTTTCTTTTTTTTTATTTATTTTTTATTTTTTTGTGTACAGTAAATACATGCTTATGCACAATTTTAACGAACTCATCCAGACAATTGCCATTTTTTTCTTCTCTGCAAACAGAAATCTGTGGAAGGTATCACTTGTATATAACGGTGGTACCTGTAATGAAGTGGATATGACCTGTTCCTGCCCTCCAGAATACAGTGGAGACACATGCAGTGATGGTAAATTCCAGGCTATATATGTATTGGTTTTAGATCATGAACATCGGTAGTATACTGAATTGTCAAAATTGAAATATGCAATTGAAATGAACAAAGAAGTAATTCCTAAACAAATGGTCTTTTTCATTTTGGTGGATATGAAACATCTTCTTGAATATCTTGCAAAATCAACCCATTTTCGTTTCTTTTTTTTCATTTTCATTTTTTTTTATGTGTGTACAGTAAATACATGCTTAGTGCACAAATTTTAACGAAACTCATCCAGACAATAGGCCATTTTTTCTTCTCTGCAAACAGAAATCTGTGGAAGTATCATTGTATTAACGGGTGGTACCTGTAATGAAGTGGATATGACTGTTTCCTGCCCTCCAGAATACAGTGGAGACACATGCAGTGATGGTAATTCCAGGCTATATATGTATTGGTTTTAGATCATGAACATCGGTAGTATACGAATTGTCAAAATTGAAATATGCAAATTGAAATGAAACAAGAAGTAATTCCTAACAAATGGTCTTTTTCATTTTGGTGGATATGAAACATCTTCTGAATATCTTGCAAATCAACCATTTTCGTTTCTTTTTTAATTTATTTTTTTATTTTTTTGTGTACAGTAAATACATGCTTATGCACAAATTTTAACGAACTCATCCAGACAATTGCCATTTTTTCTTCTCTGCAAACAGAAATCTTGGAAGTATCACTTGTATTAACGGTGGTACCTGTAATGAAGTGGATTATGACCTGTTCCTGCCCTCCAGAATACAGTGGAGACACATGCAGTGATGGTAAATTCCAGGCTATATATGTATTGGTTTAGATCATGAACATCGGTTAGTATACGAATTGTCAAAATTGAAATATGCAATTGAAATGAACAAAGAAGTAATTCCTAAACAAATGGTCTTTTTCATTTTGGTGGATATGAAACATCTTCTTGAATATCTTGCAAATCAACCCATTTTCGTTTCTTTTTTTTTATTTATTTTTTTTTTTTTTGTGTACAGTAAATACATGCTTATGCACAAATTTTAACGAACTCATCCAGACAATGGCCATTTTTTCTTCTCTGCAAACAGAAATCTGTGGAAGTATCACTTGTATTAACGGTGGTACCTGTAATGAAGTGGATATGACCTGTTCCTGCCCTCCAGAATACAGTGGAGACACATGCAGTGATGGTAAATTCCAGGCTATATATGTATTGGTTTTAGATCATGAACATCGGTAGTATATGAATTGTCAAAATTGAAATATGCAATTGAAATGAACAAAGAAGTAATTCCTAAACAAATGGTCTTTTTCATTTTGGTGGATATGAAACATCTTCTTGAAATATCTTGCAAATCAACCCATTTTTTTTCTTTTTTTTTATTTCATTTTTTTGTGTGTACAGTAAATACATGCTTATGCACAAATTTTAACGAACTCATCCAGACAATGGCCATTTTTTCTTCTCTGCAAACAGAAATCTGTGGAAGTATCACTTGTATTAACGGTGGTACCTGTAATGAAGTGGATATGACCTGTTCCTGCCCTCCAGAATACAGTGGAGACACATGCAGTGATGGTAAATTCCAGGCTATATATGTATTGGTTTTAGATCATGAACATCGGTAGTATACGAATTGTCAAAATTGAAATATGCAATTGAAATGAACAAAGAAGTAATTCCTAAACAAATGGTCTTTTTCATTTTGGTGGATATGAAACATCTTCTTGAATATCTTGCAAATCAACCCATTTTCGTTTCTTTTTTTTTTTATTTTTTATTTTTTTGTGTACAGTAAATACATGCTTATGCACAAATTTTAACGAACTCATCCAGACAATTGCCATTTTTTCTTCTCTGCAAACAGAAATCTGTGGAAGTATCACTTGTATTAACGGTGGTACCTGTAATGAAGTGGATATGACCTGTTCCTGCCCTCCAGAATACAGTGGAGACACATGCAGTGATGGTAAATTCCAGGCTATATATGTATTGGTTTTAGATCATGAACATCGGTAGTATCGAATTGTCAAAATTGAAATATGCAATTGAAATGAACAAAGAAGTAATTCCTAAACAAATGGTCTTTTTCATTTTGGTGGATATGAAACATCTTCTTGAATATCTTGCAAATCAACCCATTTTCGTTTTCTTTTTTTTTTATTTTTTTTTTTTTTTGTGTACAGTAAATACATGCTTATGCACAAATTTAAACGAACTCATCCAGACAATGGCCATTTTTTTCTTCTCTGCAAACAGAAATCTGTGGAAGTATCACTTGTATTAACGGGTGGTACCTGTAATGAAGTGGATATGACCTGTTCCTGCCCTCCAGAATACAGTGGAGACACATGCAGTGATGGTAAATTCCAGGCTATATATGTATTGGTTTAGATCATGAACATCGGTAGTATACGAATTGTCAAAATTGAAATATGCAAAAGAATGAACAAAGAAGTAATTCCTAAACAAATGGTCTTTTTCATTTTGGTGGATATGAAACATCTTCTTGAATATCTTGCAAATCACCCATTTTCGTTTCTTTTTTTATTTCATTTTTTTTTTGTGTGTGTACAGTAAATACATGCTTATGCACAAATTTTAACGAACTCATCCAGACAATGCCATTTTTTCTTCTCTGCAAACAGAAATCTGTGGAAGTATCACTTGTATTAACGGTGGTACCTGTAATGAAGTGGATATGACCTGTTCCTGCCCTCCAGAATACAGTGGAGACACATGCAGTGATGGTAAATTCCAGGCTATATATGTATTGGATTTAGATCATGAACATCGGTAGTATACGAATTGTCAAATTGAAATATGCAAAAGAAATGAACAAAGAAGTAATTCCTAAACAAATGGTCTTTTTCATTTTGGTGGATATGAAACATCTTCTTAATATCTTGCAAATCAACCCATTTTCTTTCTTTTTTTTTTTTTTTTTTTTTTTTTTTGTGTACAGTAAATACATGCTTATGCACAAATTTTAACGAACTCATCCAGACAATGGCCATTTTTTTCTTCTCTGCAAACAGAATCTGTGGAAGTATCACTTGTATTAACGGTGGTACCTGTAATGAAGTGGATATGACCTGTTCCTGCCCTCCAGAATACAGTGGAGACACATGCAGTGATGGTAAATTCCAGCTATATATGTATTGGTTTTAGATCATGAACATCGGTAGTATACGAATTGTCAAAATTGAAATATGCAATTGAAATGAACAAAGAAGTAATTCC